>PITA01002256.1:16079-166902 GCA_004023965.1 Spilogale gracilis | reverse complement strand
GTATCGCATGGTCTCACTTACTTGCGGTGCATGAGAGGCAAACTGGAGGACAGTGGCAGAAAGAAAGCAAATGGGAACTGGGGTAATCTAGGGAGGGATGCAAAACAGCGGAGTCTTTGAACACGGAAACAGACTGGGGGACTTGGAGGGAGGGGGGTGGAGGGATGGGAGGGCCTGGTGGTGGGTACTGGGGACACCTAAAGCGTGGAGCACTGGGTGTGGGGAATGGGGAGTGAATCTTGAAACACTGGAAAAAAATTTTTAGTAACAATAAAAAAAAAAAATCCTTAAATTTTTTTTTTATCATCTGGAATTTAAAAAAAATAAAATAAAAATAAAAATATATATATTCCATGTTTCTTCCCCATCACATTCATGTCTTCTTTTACATCCTTGAACATATTTATAATAGCTCTTATAGTAGCTTTTATTTATATTTTAACATCTTATTTCTGCATCTGTTTCTATGTTTTGCTGGTGTTCTTTTTCCTGTTTACAGGTCATATTTCCTCCTTTGTGTATATATGTAAATGTAAGTGTTTTTGCAGTAATTTTTTTAATTACTACAAATTTTCTGGCAGAGTTACTTTAAGGTTAGTTTGTTCCTTTTTATAGCATTCTTGAATAGCTTTTATTTTAGCACAAATTTAGCCTCATTTCTAGGGCTAGGCCTTCTGAAATCTCTACTGAATGCCCACATATTCAGTGAAGTCTTTCTTCTCTGGCTTTAGGGAACAAGAATCATCCCTGGCCCTGTGGGAGTTCTTGGAATTGTTCTCTTATGGCTCCTTGATAATTGTTATTTCCTCAGAAATTGTCCTTGTCCAATTTGATAGAATTCCACCAAAAATATGTACAGACTGATACTTGGACAAAGACTCAATAGAAATTCTATACATATTTCTGGACCTCTTTCTCATTTGGGGTGTTCTAGCTCACAAAAATATTGTCCAGCCTCCCAAAAGTCTAATCTCCGTTTCATTAACTTAGTGAGATTGCTGAACTCTGCAATTATCTCCAGCTAAACAGCCTTGGGTAACCTTGTTTCCCTTTTCTCAGGAATAGTATTCCTATGACACTTTTTCCAAAGTCAAAAATCAGCTATTTCTTTGTCTTCCCCTCTACTTTTCTAGTTACTTATGGCGGAAGGGTAATTCCAGATTGCCTTACTCCTTCATGGCTGAAAGTAAAAGTCTCATACATGTTTTTAATGTTATCAGATTATATCGTCTGCACTTATAAACCTCCAAAGGCTTCATATTACATGTGGAATTAAATTCAAAGTCTTCATAATGGTCTGTAAGAATATAGATGACCTGCAGCCTTTTTTTTTCTTTTTTTAACTCAAGTCCTACCAATTATCCTTTGCTCACTATATTCCAGCCACATTTGCTTTCTTTCTTCTCCATAACTCCACTTCAGAGTCCTTACCCTCGCTGTTAACTCTTCCTAGGGTATTTCTATCATAGATTTTCACATAGGTGCCTCTTATAATTTAATCTCAGTTAAAATTGTACCTCCTCAGTAGTATCTTCACTGAATACACAATCTAAACTAGCTACTCTCCTAGTCACTCTGCATTAAGATTCTATTTTATTCTCAGAACTTAACCATCATCTGAAATTACTGTCTTTATTATCTGACCATCTCTAAGAGCACTGGATGCAAATTCCACTAGACCTGAGCCATGTCTATTCATCCCTGAAGAGCCACCACCTAGAAGATTACCTGCATATACTAGGTGCTCAATAACTATTTGTTGAATTAAATAAAACTGTTCTTTTTTAATGAGATTCTGAAAACACAGAGAGAAGACTGGTCTAGAACGATGAGAAAAGACAAAGAAGTAACTAAGCTCTAAAGGAAGCTGACATCTTTTCTTTCCAATTGTTCTTTCAACACTCCCACTCCTGGCTCATTATCTGCAGTCCTGGCCTAACAGATAAATTTGGGAAGACCTAATGATAATGTGGGTTTTTGCTGAGACTTGGTTGAATATTTGAGATTTATCTTTGTTGAAATTAAAATTGGAATCGTTGGTGGTAACACCAGCTCTGGTGGGTGAACCTCTCCAGATTTCAGCAAACTGCCCTCTTTGTTTCTCAGATGAGGCTATCCCTGAATTCAGAGGTAAGAATATAAGGATTCTCTTTACAGAAGCAGTTGCTCCGTGCTTATACTATGGAACCTCTGTGACAGAGCTCTGCCTTAAAGAAAGGAGGAACCTTGAAAAAAATGTTCTCTCCTCCCTCTTCCCAATACGAGACAAGAATACCTGTGGCAGTTCTAATCCCCTCTGCAAAGCACCTGAGACCAACTATCTGGCAGACAGAGATGGTGACTCTGTCACTGTGTCATCAGAAAACGTCTGAGGTCAGGGCACCTCAGCGGCTCTCAGTCAGGTAAGCGACTCCCTTCAGCTCAGGTCATGATCCCAGGGTTCTGGGATCAAGCCCCGCATAGGTTCCCTAAGCAGAGAGCCTGCTTCTCGTTCTGTCTGCTGCTCCCCCTCTGTTCGTGCTTTCTCTATCCCTTTCCTCTCTCTCTCTCAAATAAATAAATGAAATCTTAAAAAAGAAAGAAAGAGAGAGAGAAAAAAGAAAAAGAAAATGTTTGAGGTCTGTCAACAAACCAGAGTCCCTTAAAACGTCCACATAAAAGATATTGCGACAAAAGCAAGAGCTCCTATAGAAGGAAGAATCTAAGGTAAGGGATTCTAACTCAGGGAGAGGTCCAAAATGAAAGCAGAACAAAGTAAATCCATTTTTATATCTTGTGTTATGACTGAACTGCCTTATTTTTCTGACTTATTTACACATAGACTCATTTAACTCATTAACATATAGGCTCTTCCAGATTAAAAAAAACCATCAGTATTGCAAAAAATGAAACAAATAAGGTTACCTTATTCATGCTTCTACCTTAAGGAATACATTTGTTGTTCTCTTTTGTTTTGACATATGGCTTCTAGTTTTACGATGCTGTAACAAACATGCGGAGATTTCTTTTCATCTCTTAATGAAAATGAGAGTTGTCGAGAAATCACAGAGAATATGATTGGAGGGGAAAAAACCAATGCCCTAATCTTCTCTGGAGCCTTAGCCTATCTTTAGAATACCTTTTAACAGCTGTGAGTGAAAAACGCAGGTGAGCTGATTTTCTGGTTACCTATCAAACCAGTGCAGGTAGATGCTAAACTGACCCCAAAGACAGCGTCAGCGGTAGAAGTCTCTGCGTTTACTAATCGCCGGTGATCTTCTCTCTGAGATGGGGGACTCCCAGCCTTTCTAGACCCTAAAAATGCAGCTCAGGCCCTAACAGGCAGGAAGGCACAGGACTGGTGAGTAAAACCAAGGACAGTGTGAGACTAACAGAATGTCCATCGCTGCATGGCAACATTCCATAAATGGGATGGACTGAAAGGGATTGAAACCAAGTAGAAGAAAGGCAATAAACTAGGCAAGGACAGGAGAAAGGAGAAAAAAAAGGCTCATGTGGGGGAACCTGGTGACTGCCCCATAATTTGATCCTCCAGACCCAGTCAGCAGACCAGTGTTACAGGCCCTGTCTCTGCACCAGGCCAGGTCAGGCCACTCTCCCTGGTTATGTATTTTTAGTCTCTTTTCTTACTCAACCTTGTAAAGACTGTGCTGACTTACCCAGAACAAAAAGTAATCTGACTGGTTTAAAAGAAACAAGTTGGCAGGCCCAAAATAAATTCAATAAGCAGCACTCTCCTTTTCATTAGTTTTCTATAAGGTTTTCAGGGCAATTTGCCTTTATAAGAGGAGACTTTCATGAATCTGCTACAAAATACATCCAGGCTTCTACAGGTAGAGGTGGAATTTTTTTCCCCTGGTGACAGGACATGTTTTGTGAGTATTTATTAGCACTGGTGAACAACACTAAAGAAAGGTAGTGTTAGCAAATGAAAATGGAATCCATGAAAATTTAGCAAGTTTCATGAGACCTCTCTTTTTATAAACATTTCTTTTTTATAAATATTTATCCTTACTGGAAGAATATTAGAATATCTAGTACTTGTGGGAAATTGGGGAATTGCAAAGAATACAGAATATTTACATCATCCACATAACCTCCACTCAGAGATACGAACTTATTCCTTGGGGCACCTTCAGTCGTTAAGAGTCTGCCTTTGGCTCAGGTCATGATCCCGGAGTCCTGGGATCGAGCCCCACAACAGGCTCCCTGCTCGGCGGGAAGCCTCCTTCTCCCTCTCTCATTCCCCCTGCTTGTGTTCCCTCTCTAGCTGTGTTTCTCTCTGTCAAATAAATAAAATCTTAAAAAAAAAAAACAACTTTGGTGTCTGCAGATCAACCTTCTATAAATGCCCCTATGGTCACGGTATATTCATCTTCACATACATGTGCTCCTCCTGATCTCATTCTCCACCCCCAGAAACACACACACCACATGGGAGACAGTCTTCCACAGCACCCCACTGTACTCCAGTACATGCCTCACCACACTACCACTGGATAAAACCTTCAAAGTGTATACCTCCACCATCCCACTAGCTTTGACCTTCTAGAGTTTAGGCTCTAATTTATACCCCATCCCCAGGATCTAATACAGGGTCCTGAACCTAGGAGAGACTCAGTAAGTCTTTGCTGACTATTACAACTTCTTTTTTTCATGTACTTATAGAACACAATGTTTTCCCATTTCATTAAATGTTCTTTTGTCCTATAACATGATTTTTAATGACTGTTTATCCTTCATACCATGACTTAATTTAAGCAGTCCATCACAGAACATGTAAAATGTTTCAAATTACTCACAGTGATAAATAATGCTAATGACCAGATTTCAGGTAAATATTCATGACAAGAAGGACTTCTGTCATAGGATCAGTTTCTAGGAGTTGAACAACCATAATGGGAACACATATTTTTTAGCACTTACTGCCGAACTGTCTTCCACAAAGGTCATTTCAATTTATATTTTTACTTTGAATTTATGAGAGTGTCTATTTCCTCACATTGTCACCAATACAAAGTATTTTAATTAAAAAAAATTGTCGCCCTGATGGATAAAATAGAGTGTCTCATTGTTGTCTGAATTTGAATTTTTTGATAACAGTGAAATGGAGCTTTCTAAATTCTTCTGCCAGGGTTCAAAAATGTGCTGCTTCCTAAAAAATAAAGTCAGTTCTCCACCTTACCATCCTTACTTTCTGTTATTCCCCTGAGGGCCACCCTTCAGAAAAGTCGAAACAGGTATTTACAGTCCCTTCCAGGCATGCCAGGCTTTGTAGACCCTCCTCCTTCTGCCACATTTCTTGCCACTCCCTTTCCGCCTCCAGGGAGCCGGCCCATCTCTCAAGGTCCCTCTTCAAAAACAACGCTCACATTCCTTCCAGGGGCATTCGTGAACACGTTCTTTGCTGTTCCCTATCCGATGTGGTCTCTCTCCATCATGAAACTCCCAGAGCAAACTGTGTGTAGCGATGGTCTCCCGTCTTGTGTTTTCCTTACTTGTGTCCCTGATTTCCTGGCTCTAGCCCCTTGAGCCTTCCTCAGACTCTCCTATCTGACCAACATGATCACCGCGCCTGCACTTTCCCAGGTGGCATTCCTGACCGCGGCGACCAGGTGAAGTCCTACTCATACCACCCTGTACATGACATTCCTAGATCTTATTACCATTGGGTTTTTAGGTTCTTACGATTCTTTCATGACCTGCTCAGCTGCAAGCTAAAGAAAGTGACCATGTCACAGTTATACCCCCAGTGCCTAAAATGTACATAGCAGGTGGTCAGTAGATAATTATGAACGAATGAGTACATGGCTTGAGGAACAAAGGGGATATGTGAACATGACTTGTATTCCATATAGCATACAAATGGTCACTGTTAAAATTGCAATTGTTGCTGTGGTTGTAAAGCTTCCTGCAAATAGTAGCTAGAACAATACTCGGCATGCGGTATGTATAAAAAACTACTATCTCTTGAATGGGAAGTAAACAGCGGAAGTGGATCTGCCTTGAATTTGCAAGATGGCTGACCACTAAGACATCACACAGTCTGAATTAATCCATCCACAGTCTTGCAGGCTTGCAAATGTAAGAATTTTTAGGATATTTGTCCTCACAAGTGGTTAAACAGAACAGTCATGATGGGCCTCAGAACCTTCTTCCTCTCCGCCTCCCCAGACCCGTGCCCTTATTCTAATTTTACTCCATAGCTTTTCCCTGATTCCAAAGTCCAGTTCTTTAAGTAACTAAGGACCTGTTCTGTTATAAATTCTGTTGTTTCCTCATTGATTTTCCTGAATGATCCCTGAGCCCAAGTTACTCAAAATTTGGAATTCCTCTCACCTACCTTATCTGTCACCCTGGTCTAAAAAGGGGCTGTCACCATGTTGCCACCCAATAGGTAAGTTTGAACAAAGAGCAGGTGCCAACATGAGACTGACGGGAACAACATCCTTACAACTGAAGAGACCCTGACAGGCCCCTCACTCTCGGTCCCACTCTATGCCCTAGAGGAGGAAATGAGTTCCCCAGAGTATAAGGGACTTCTCCACAGGATCACAGCTTGCTATCGACTAAGCGGGTATCAGGCCCTTCCTACAGCTCCAGGATCCCTCCCTAATGAAAATCATAGAGGAAACAACAAAACAAAACTGATGGTCATTCTAGTGATGTTTCCTGACTGTGATCAAAATTCTGTCCTTTGAAGGTTCACTACCTTTTGCTCTACTTAACGCCCACTGCCCATAGGCAAAGGCAAGAAAAAGGTAAAAGCACAGCTTTTCCATCTGATAACATCTAGAACTGGAATATACCCTCCATAGGAAGTTCCCTCAGCAGTTTTTAGTCAAGCTTCAGAAGTAAATCAAAATGCCAAGTCACGTTTCTCTCAGGTTCTTCACTAAGGACACCATCTTTTGACCCACGAGTGACCACGAGAGCACATTATGTCCCTCTCCTTGCCCTCACATTAGCAAGCCCTGACACTGTCTGGGTTCCCTTCTTATCCCTCCCCCCCACCACCATATGCTGGGAACCCTTGTCCCTGAGACCACTCCCGCCTGCTTACCTAGCTAATTGTGTTAGTCTTCTCCCTGAACCCCTTTAACAGGTCAAAGAATGGTCATGTTCCATGAGGACCTTACATTTTCTAAAAGTGATATATAGAGGGGAGGGTGGGGCTAAACTAACGGGACCTGAGAACGATGTGCCTTTTTCTCCCAGGGATTTCCCACAGATGACTACTTGCGGCCAAGTTTTTGGGAGCCGTGATTTCTATCTTCCAAAGACAATCACCATCTCAGCCAGTAGATCTCAAGTTCTGTTATACGTCAGAATCACCTGGAGAGCTGTTCTTTAAAAATTACCTTTGGGTGCAACCCAAAACAATTACATCAGACTCCCTGTGGGACGAACCTGGACATCTGTATATTTTTGACCTCCCCAGATGATTCCAAAGTACAGCTGACTTTGTGTGCCTCTGCTCTAGAGACCAAAGGAATGTTTTCTAATTGATATTAGGTGCCAAGGACAGAACACCAGGAAGGAAAGTGAGACGGAAGAGAGTTAAATCTGTTTCGCTTTTCCTCTTGGTTTTCTTCCCCCATTTTCACCACAGACAGTGACTCAGGTGGCTGAAAGAATGATCTAAAATCTACAAAACAGAAGTGATCCTCAAGGAATGAAACACTTCCATCCATTGCCTCCCTCTTTTAAAGCATTGACCAATTTCCATCCTAACTCCCAGATTATAGAGCATGCTTGATTTGAAGTCCCTATTTCACTGCGATCTAAGGGAAAAGTCAAGTTGTATGCACCCTCATTTATCCAGAGCCTGATTTCTCATGGGCATACTCTCTAAAATAATCAGGTGCTTATTAGGAAGACATTTCTGTGCAGTAATATTTAACAATCAAGCTGCAGCTGTCTTTTCCTTACTTCTTTCCATTCACAACTGCTTTTTTACAGAACACAAAAACACCTTCACTATCAGACCAGCCCGGAGTGAACAGGAGTCAGGAGCAAAGTTGGCAGGCAGGACTTTCTGAAGGCCACTGAAATGGCATGTCCACAAACACAGCCCCAAATGGAGTGGGACGAGGGGAGGTGGGAGAACCTCAGGGAGGCACCTCCTTAGGCTGAGGACCTATCCAGTCCTGGGGACAGGTACTTAAATTAGCATTCTGGGGGAGAAGGAGAAGGAAGGATTTAATGTAGCAGAGGAGTTGTGTGAGAGAGCAAACATACCACATTAAAAAAAAAAAAAAAGCCAGCAGGAATATGTCCTAATTTGGAAAAACAGGCCACATTGCCATGGCAACTCTGAATCTCCACAGGGCAGCCAGGCATGCCTTTAAACATCGTGTTAAATAGTTCAACTATAAAGAAGAAGAAAGGGAAGAGTGTAGGGGGTTTGGAAGAGAAAAAAGTGGCCTGATGCCTTTCGGGGCCAGAGGGATATGCTGCCCAAGCCCAGCCATTCTTCAAGGAGGATTTCAGACAGGGAAGCTGCACATTAGGGACTGGAGCTTTCCTCTCTGATTTGGGCAGGCTGTGGAATGTATTTGCACAGGTAACCTGGATCTTAAGAAAGATTCTCCCAAAGGCACAGAGATGCTAACCCAGGACTTTCCAACCTTCCTCCTGAGCACTGCCACCCCAGCATCCCTCCTGCTGTGTTGTGCCCAGGCCACCTCCCAGGACTCCCAGGGTCCTGTGGTCTTGTGCCACAAGGGAAGGGGAGCCGGTAGGGCTGAGCAGAGGAATAATTTGGCCACACCTGTAACCCATTCATGGCACCGTGATGGTGGCCATGGTGAATTCTGACCTCAGGACACACAAAAAATGGATTTCATGTGTGAAAAAAATCAAAAAGCCACCTGGAAGCCATGCGCAAATATAGTTCTGCCACGTGCAGTGCTTTGGGATCAAGCCAGAGAGGACAGGAATTCAGGAAACAGTTTATGGGTGGCTCTGAACCTTTAGCAAATATGAATAAGAATATAAAACTGTTCTCCCATCTGGAACATTAATTACTCAAATCATGCACTTTATGTTCAGCATTTATTTTACCTTGCAACTAATTCTCAACCATATTGCCTTCCACACTCGTTTGCAGCCTTTCCTTTAAAAAAAAAAGGATTCTTTCCGGCCTGACTTGCCTTTCTCAACTTTCTCCTATTAGGGCCACAGGCTCTCTGGAGACAGAGCAGAGCAAACAAAGCAGTTCCAGTAGGTGAGGGTCAAGGGTCAAGAAACCAAGAAGAGGTGGCGCCTGGGTGGCTCAGTTGGTTAGGCAACTGCCTTCGGCTCAGGTCATGATCCCGGAGACCCGGGATCGAGTCCCACATCGGACTCCCTGCTCGGCGGGAAGCCTGCTTCTCCCTCTCTCACTCCCCCTGCTTGTGTTCCCTCTCTGGCTGTGTTTCTCTCTGTCAAATAAATAAAATCTTTAAAAAAAAAAAAAAAGAAAAAGAAACCAAGAAGAAAAGGCCCACACCCTATGACCCTATGAGATGCCTAAGGGTAGAAAATGGTGCCTCCCGGTAACCTGTGGAGAAGAAAGCATTTTCCTCTTAGTCTGACAACAGCAATAATGAAAACAGGTGTATATTGTTATCCCATGCTTCCTTCTCTCCTTTTTATGTTCACTGGGTTATAGCAAATCATTCCTGTACAGATTTAGTCTTAGCATATAGGAAGCTCAAAGTTTCTCTTGCTCTGCTGTGCTCTACCAGAAAGTTTCCTGCTCCGTACACATTCCAGCCCTAACGAGCCTTTTCAGATCCGGTAGGGCCATGCCTCATGGCAGAGGCCTCACTAGGTGGGTCCCAGACTCTAGGAAACCGCATGTATCCCACCATCCACACTCTGCCCCCCACCCCTGCACCACCCCCTCCCACCTAGCACCTCTCTCTCCCCGGGACAGCTTCTCCTGCGACATGTCACGCATGTGTGGCCTGGCTCAAATCATGCCCCCGAAGTCCCCAATCTCCTCACTTGTACAATTACCTTCACCTCACGGGATGGTTGGGAGGTCTGAAGGAGGCATTCATGGAGGAGAAAGCATAGTGCCTAGCCCACTGCAGCCTCCAAACAAAGAGTGTTCCCATCCAGGCCAAGCACAGTAAGGCTGTTCTTTGACTGTGGACCCCACAAGCTTGGTATTAACACTGTGATTGAAGATGAGGAACCTGAGGTTCTAGGTAGTTACGTAATTACCTAAATTCAAGCAGCTGGAAGTGGGCAGAACCTAACTTGACTTTCATAGTCACTGCTTCTAACCACCACCCCATTCTCCGTGGTGGCCCAGGATTTCCACACAGAGGAGTCTGGGCTTGGCAGTCCGACTGAGTCGCTGGGCTGAGGCTGTCCTTCATAGCAAACGGTGCCTGTGTTCATTATGTATGAGTCACGTGGTGGGAGGGATGTGGGGTGGCTGATGAAAATCTGAGGAGGCTAAAGACTGCCTCCCTTAGCCTCCCTTGGTCCTACATGAATGCACTGCCTTTCCTAGAAGTAAGAATAAATATCGGTTTAATAGAAAACATAGTATGTTCCTTGACTACAATTCTCCTTTTCCTCTAGCTGGATCTCTGTAAATTACCAAAGAACTTAAAAATGTAGGAGGGAGATAGGGTGCCTGGGTGGCACAGCTGGTTAAGCATCTGCCTATAGTGTTAGCTCAGGTCATGATCTCAGGGTCCTGGATCGAGTCCCGCATCATACTCCACATTCTGCTCGCAGTCTGCTTGAGACTGAGATTCTCTCTCTCTCTCCTTCTCCCTCTGCCCCTCACACTCATGCTGTCTCTCTCTCTCTCTAAAATAAATTAATAATATCTTGAAAAAAAACTTAGAAGGGAGATAGAAGCAGAAAAGTGAAACCAATCACTGTTACAAAAAATAAAGGAGAAAAAGGCTGAGTGTCAGAAGGGTGAGAACGGAAAAGAATGAGCCAAATGGGGGAAAGGAGAGGAAAATCAGGTGTTTAACAAACTCACAGCCAGCATGCATGACCCAAAGCACCCATGTGGTCCATTTTCCACCCCTAAAGCCCTTGAAATTCTCTCCGATGCTTCATTCTCGGAGGAAAAAAAAACTCCTAGTCCAAATTCATCTGGTCCAGAGAACCTTCTGTGTCTGAAGCACCCCGACCCCCAGAACCCAGACTCTGGCACTGGTTTTCTTGCCAAACTCTCATCCCTCTCATCTTACCTTCCTAGTGTGCTCTCCATCCATCAGTGGAAATATCCTGTATTCTAACATGTCTAAACGGTATGTGCTTGTTCCGTCACTAACTGAAGTGGCCTCTTGGTATCGCAGTGCCCACCCCTAAGCCTCTTTCCACAAGGTCAGGGTCTGTCTCTTCTTCTCCTCACCCCCAACCCCACCTATTCCCTCTCCTGTCCCCTCCTGAAGGATTAATAGGGTCAAAACCCTCATTCAACCGGTCGTCACACTATCAGGCATGACACAGGAAGCTCTCCAACATGGCCACCAAGCCACAGGGAAGGAAATCATTGGAGAAGCCGGACGTTTTGCTCAGGAGGCCAGTGAATTTCAGGGAAGACATAGAGAGGGAATTGCTAGCCTATTCCTGGTGTCCTGCAGAGGCAAGGTGGCATATGACCCATCTCCTCCCTCCCCTTCAATGCCTTTCCAGGTGCTCTGGCACTCACACGCTCACCTTCTTTGACAGGCTGACTTGCTCAGCGGCATTCCTCCGGGGAAGTCACGGGACCTGCATTCACTCAGTGGGCCCCCCAGGGCCTGCAACACTTCCGGTCAGCCCTTTCACCCGCTCGCTCTGCCAACACGTGGCAGAAAAGGTGCCAGCAAGGACCCTGTTTATAACATCGACTGTTCACACTCTGAGGTGAACTCGCTCGGGTGTGTGAAGCATGCATGTGCAAAAAGGTGAATGAATCTACAACAGAAACAGCAAAGAATCTGGTGGTTTTGACAGCAGCCTGGCAAGGCTGATTTTCCATCACTTAAAATTAATTACACAGCATAATGTGCACAGACATCCACAAAACAAGGGAGACAGGTTGGGTAAGGGCTATGAAGTCACTGAATGAGAGTGATGGAGCCCAGGAGCAGCTTTACCACGACTGATTTACACAGAAGGCAGCTTTGGACCAGAACCTTTTCCAGAAGATGGCAATCTGAAAGTGGTTCATCCAGATGAAATGTAACCCCAGATACAGTTATTGTGGTGAAAATCGCTGAGTTCTTTTCAATCTCTCTAACCTGAGAAGTAACGCCACCTAATGCTTGCATAGTGCTTACAGCTTAACAAAGCACTCTCATGGCTATTATCTCATTTTAATCATTACGTCATCTGTTAGCATTTTATGGACAAAGAAACTTTGGCTCAGAGAGGTTCAGCCATCTGCCCAAGGTCATGCAGCCTAAGAAGCAGAGCCAACTGGAAGACCCACGTGTCAAACAAAAGTCTGATAACTACACACGTCAGGCTTATGCCACTGTGGTCTACACTCCTCAGAGAAACAAGAACAGGCACACGAAAATCCCAGAACCAAGAGGAATGTGCATAAGAAAAGCAACCTGATAGCACCAACTGGCTATTGAAAATTCAACTTTAGTGAGTAAGAACCAAATCAAACGCTCTGACTTGATGGAATGGACCAAAACAGCTCATTCAATGAACATCAAACATCTCATATCAGAAAATCTGCCCACGTGTATGTGTTTATATTATATGGAAACCAGAGAAGATCTGTATACTTGAATCCTCAGAACACAATGGAATGTTTCTCCCCACCTAGCCAGAGGAAGGAATATATCCTGGAATGAAGGACCAAAATATCTATAATTCAAATGGTGAGGCATGTTTCACTTCCTCTCTCAGAGGGCATGACACAAGCTACCACGGTCCGTGAGGCACCACTCTATTTCATTTTGGAGCCTCAGTTCTGCCCCCATGGCACGCCTCTATACCACTGGGGCCAGCTTTGCTCCCTCTGAAACCTGTTCATTTGGTTAAGAATTCCAGTCATTCTAGAAACATATGGCTGGAAAGGAATTCAAGGGCATCTCATTGGAAAGGTAAAAAGAACACAGCAGAATAAGACAGGAAATGACATTCCAGGGCTGAGAAAAGCACCTTGGACCCTTACTCTGCATTAGGAAGAGACAATGAATTAATGTGTCAGTGCAAGGGGAATCTCTTCATATAGAATCAAAGATGCCTGGTTTAAATCCTGGTTGTATTTCTCACCTGCTGTGCAACCTTGACAACCACTTAGTGCCTCGTGGCCCCAGTTTTCTCCTATATAAAATGGGACTAATAACACCTACCTCAGAGGATTATAGTAACATCAGAATATCATTAAGATAATACATTCAGTAATACAGTTAAATATTATAACCAGATGTAATAAAACATAAAGCACTCAGCAAAGTACCCATTCAGTTTGAATTAAATCACTTTCCACCTTTTGTATGTTCAAAAATCAATGGGTATTTCTTTGCTGATTTAATTTAAAAATAATATTACATGGTTGATTTTTATATTTGATATACTATATCTTCATTTTCCCTTCCACTCTGAGCTTTGCCTTGTTTGTCTTATCATTTTTTATACATTTCCTGAAGATTTTTATTTATTTATTTGACACAGAGAGAGAGAGAGATCACAAGTAGGCAGAGAGGCGGGCAGAGAGGCAGGAGGAAGCAGGCTCCCCACTGAGCAGGGAGCCCGATGCGAGCCTCAATCCCAGGACCCTGAGATCATGACCTGAGCTGAAGGCAGAGGCTTAATCCACTGAGCCACCCAGGCACCTAATTTTTTATACATTTCTATAAAGTAAGTGTATGACCAGCCCCTTTGACTTGACATGATTCTCCTGGAGGCAGAAGCAAGAAGAAGTGAAGGAAAATCAGTCGTCACTAAGGGCAGGACATAATGTCCCATGCATTTATTAAGTGTTCGTGGTATTGGAGCAGCATAACTGTACATCAGCAAGCAGATATAATATTAACTCAAAGCCAAGAAACATACACTCACCTTAGCCTAAGCAGCCCAGGTGGAGGTAAACATGAAGTTAGTGCCATGTTTTTAGATAACTGAAGGTAGGGGCACCTGGGTGGCTCGGTTGGTTAGGCGACTGCCTTCGGCTCAGGTCATGATCCCGGAGACCAGGGATCGAGCCCCACATCGGGCTCCCTGCTCAGTGGGAAGCCTGCTTCTCCCTCTTTCACTCCCCCTGCTTGTGTTCCCTCTCTGCTATGTTTCTCTCTGTCAAATAAATAAAAAAAAAAAAGAAAAGAAAAGAAAAGAAAACTGAAGGTAACTTGGTGAGCCCCCAGGGACATGATTCTCCTCTTCTGGACAAGGAAATGGAAACCCAGTGAATGGCGCACCTCTCATCCGGGCTAAGTCCTTTCTCCTCCACACCACAATTCTGAATCACCTTTCAACTAGAAAGTTGTGTCTGTATTTTATTTTCTCAGATTACTGAAGAAGATGTCCCACAGGACAGAAATAAAAGCTTGCTAAAGTGAAGACAGAGTACATCGCTCACTCCCCCTCAACCTCTGAGCCTCATCAGTCAGTCACCCAGCACGATGACAAGCCCGAGAAGCTCAGTGCCACATTCCTGGCTGCGCTGCAATTTCTGTCAGAGACGCGGGATATGAGCAGAGTCCCCCAACCTGTCAGGCTCCAGACCAGCCATGCAGGGGACACATCTGGATCCATAGCTCACAGAAGTAATTTCCTTGCTAACATTGCCTCTAGCAATATCTCCACTGCTGCTTCCCAAACACCGGTCCATGGATCAATGACAATCCACAACAAACTTATCACTGACCCACAGAGAAATGAGAAAAATAAGAACAATGCAGTGTTGATATGACTGAAGGTATTCAATTTAAAAGCATTGTCCTTTATACGGAGATTATGTACCTCCTAGTTTCATTTTTAGCACACATTCCCCCCTTTTTTAATGTGGTAGAGAGTTTTTATTTATTTATTTATTTTAAATTTTACTTATTTATTTGACAGAAACACAGTTAGAGAGGTACACATCAGGGGGAGTGAGAGAGAGAGAAGCAAGCTTCCCACGGAGCAAGGAGCCCGATGCGGGGCTCAGTCCTGGGACTCCAGGATCATGACCTGATCTGAAGGCAGACGCTTAACGACTGAGCCACCCAGGCGGCCCTGGGAGAGAGTTTTTAAAATAAAACACCTGTAATTGGGAAAATAGACTTCCTGCTAGATGGTTCCACCAGGCCTTCTTCATTACAAAGTAACTAGAATCAAGAAACCAGGAAATCTCTCCTCTAAGGAATGGGCAGCAGAGACTATGAGCCGGAAGCACTAAAGTCTCCCCCCACACTGGAGCACTCCTAGCAGAAGGGGAGGCTTGGGGAAGGAACTGTCAACTGTAATGGTCAAGGGACTTCTGGGAGCATCCTAGAACCATACTCTAACACCACACTCACCACTCTGCATCTTATGCATTCAATCACACGGGACTTTCGCTGTGTTATTTGGGACTTTTGTTTTAATTTATTTGCTTCTATTCTCCACACTCCATGAACACTCCCAAGAGCTCTTCCTAAGTGCCTACTAAGCATCAGTATCTGTATCTGCAGTTTTTACGTGCATCCGTTCGCTGAGCCCTACGACAAGTCTTTAAAGGATTAAGATGACCTCACCGATTTTTGTAGCTGACTGCAGCAAACTTTTTGTGCTGGCCTCCCCGATCTTAGTTTCTCAAATTTGGTCTTTCTCATCTGGCCTCTGTGTCATTCTACTCCTTTATTGATGCACTGATTGAAATCCAACCTACGTCCCGTCTATTTCTCTAACTTCACTGTGTAGTCTCAATGATTTGCTCTGTGTCAACATACACTAGATAAGTGAATCGTAGAACACTTTTCAAGAAGCTAATCATCCGGGGCGCCTGGGTGGCTCAGTTGGTTAAGCGACTGTCTTCAGCTCAGGTCATGATTCCGGAGTCCTGGGATCGAGCCCCACATCGGGCTCCCTGCTCGGCGAGAGGCCTGCTTCTTCCTCTTTCACTCCCCCTGCTTGTGTTCCCTCTCTAGCTGTGTTTCTCTCTGTCAAATAAATAAATAAAATCTTTAAAAAAAAAAAAAAAAGAAGCTAATCATCCGATGATTCAACATTATTTAAATGTTGACATTTACTATGAAAATGTCCATGGAAAGAAAGCTAACTTCTAAAGTTCTTTAAAGAAATCAGGTGAAAGTTAGGTCTGGGGAAGTGATGCCTTCCTCCAGCAAAAATAATTAAGAGAATTATAATGAGATAACACACATAATGTGCTTAACCAGAGCCAGTATTCCATAAACGTTAACCTTCTCCCCTTCCCAACTCATTTCTGATTAGTTGCTCTTTGGAACGTGGGAATGAATTACTTTCCTGTGTTTAAGGAAATCTGCTTTATTGTGGTTACAACACTGCTTGAAAAACAAACAAACAAACAAACAAACTACAGTATCAACACTGGGCCAAGGAAAAACACCTTGAAAACACATTACACCACTTGTTATGTTCTCCAGAATATACAGACATGTGTGCATGCACACCCTGCCTCCCCCAAATTTTGGTGACATCAGATTGCTGATTATTCTGAGTATACTCTTCCAGTCAACTGTGTCTACCTAGAATATTTCTGGGGCCATTCACGTTTAATCCAGTTTTAAATTTTTTCCAATTTTTCGTGGATGATCAAATCAAAAGCTTCTTCAAAGATTACACATACTTTTTTTTCCTCTTAAAATGTCTGCACCTTCAGACTTTCCACAGTATATTAAGTAAGTGAGACAGGTTTTTAGGAACACTGGAAAAGCTACTAGAAAGCAAGCACCATTTAATTCTAAAAACATCTGGGAATCGATAAATATTAAATAGCCAGAAGACATCGATTAGGGCTAGAAGCACCAACATTTCAAGTATCACACAAGATTATTAGGTCTATTTTTAAAAGACACATTTTTAAAAATAGACTAGATACAAGTTGTAACTCTATAAAGATCCTATCACTGCTAAATCCAAAGCAACTTAGATTTTTATAATTTGTTTGCAACAAATCACCAAATCATCAAAATGTGTCATATTATGTTGGCATGCATCTTTTTGTTTGTGCCTATGCATTCTATTTACACTGCCCAGTATAAAAGAGTGTTTAACATCCATCTAAAAGCTAATGTTATCAAAATACATTTCAGTGTACATTCAACAGCTCCAGAGTAGGCCAAGAACCTAGTACATTTTCTCCTCATTATCACCTCAGTAAGAGTCCCTTGCCAGGATCTGGCTAGGAGGCTTATATCTGACAACGCTTAATGAAGTGTTAATGAAGGGAAAATGTCCCAGATCATTCTGGGTTTTGCTCAGAACAGGTTTAAGTGTACCTGGTGAAAAGCTTTAATAGTGGCTCCTTTTTCCCCCAGGAGAGGAGAGAGAAGGTGAGCCCTGGTACATCTGGATTTGCCATCTTTTGCTGGAATGCTGTTGTTTTTGGTTCATTGAATGTTGAAGTTTAATCTTTGTCTTTCTCTCTAAATTCCTGTTTGTGGGCCTTCACCCATGAATCCCCATCCTAGATACCTGTCCAACCTTTCTAAGAGTCTAGGTTCTTAAGCATGGAGACTTACTATAGCCATAGCTTCTTGTTCTTCCCTACAAAGAACTTCGTGATCTTTTCCAGTCCCATCTTCCCATCTGAACTCTATTCAACTCTTCTCTCCTCAGCCAAGGTCCACAAAGACTTCCCAGACCAAACCCTCCGCATCCTGTTTGACCCCCCTGTCCTGATCAGACCGCAGATTGCTCACGGCCACTGACACACTTCCGTGTGATTTGCATGGTTCTCTTCTCCTGCAGGCCTTAAATTGGGGGCCAGAAGACTGGGATTCTAGTCCCAGATCTGCCACTTAAAATTTCTCAGTCTCTGATATATCATTTACCTTGTTGGAGTCTTCATTTTCTTTTCTGGAGAATGGGGGTTGTGATAGTAGCCAGCATTGTTTCTCAGAGAAACAATCTAAAGCTCTATTTTCCATCTTATATAATTATTGGATCAAATTAAGACAAAGCAAGTAAGTTCACTGTGAAAACTGTGAAACATCATAAAATAATAAGATTGGGCTACATTTTTTTTTAATCTCCAGCCACACATACTGTGGAATATTTTTCTGATCTCTCTCGTTTTCCCTCTTCTTTCCTCCTGGAAACCTCCTTGCTTTTCCAGTATGAATCCCCTAGGTGCACACAAATTTCCATGCATTCCTGAGTCCCTCTTTCCTAAGTATCTTAGAGAGATGCTTCAAGATGAGAAGTGAAGGGGTCATCTCAGGGCTCCATTTTTGGAAGAAAGGGAAGACCTGTTTATAGCCCTGTAGGTAGTTACTTGAATCACATTTGAGTCCCAACCAGATAGAATTGACTTTATCCAAATCTGCTTGCTATGGTTATCATAAACTCATGCAATCCCCAAAACATAGGTCTTCCATCATAGAGACTCCAAAAATTAATTCAATGATACTCAGTTTTATCAATATCTGACAGTCCATTAATATACTTTTAATCAATCATCTTAGACCACATCTCTTGTGCAGACATAAGAGAACCAGATTAAAAAAAAAAAAAAAGGCACTCTCTCCCTCCCCACCTTAATTTCAGTTTGCTTTTGTCCCTCACCTCTAGTCAGGAGAGGAGAAGGACAGCAATTCATTATGTCATATTATCTGCTAGACTATGTACTACTGTGGTACCTTGCTGAGGTAAAAGTCCTACCAGAGGCTGACCTGGTAATCTGGGAAACTAGGCCAACTCCAGGAGAGAACTGAGGCGTGGCCTCAGGCAAGTCACTTAATCTTTTTTGGCCTCAGTGTCCTCTACCATGAAATAAGGGCACCACACTAGTCCCTAAGATCCCTTCCAGGCTGAATGGTGTGTGACACGGCAGAGCATGATGACACGTTCATCCAGATTTCTGGGAAGGGAAAAGGACCAGGGTGGGGTAAAGTTGAGGACACTGCATTCCTCCTCAGGAAGCCCCTCTCCCTTCTTCCCTGCATGCAAAGAGCTGCGGCCTTCTCTTTGCAGCCTTCTGTATGCCAAATGTCAGCAATTGTTGGAAAGGAGGCAGTCTGAAAACTCATAATGTGACAATATAAATTCTTACTTTGTCACTGTTCCTCATTTCCTTTGCTTACCTTTAATCTACCCATGCTGACTCCTTTTTTGGGTCTTCCCCCTATTCAACTGCTCCCTCTCATTCATTCAACATCTTCTTCTCTTAGACATATCAGAACCTTCTAGAAGGGATTTTCTGCCCGGCGTTTGTAGGTGGCACAGCAAACTTCTATGATGGCCTCCCAGATTTTAGTTTATCAAAATCAGTCTTCCTCATCTAATTTTCTGTGCCATCTTCTCCTTTAGTGAAGCATTCTACATGTTACAAATCTCAATTCCTTCATTTTATAGAAGAAAACATGAGGCTATGAGAGATTAAGGGGCTTGATGGGTCACACAGCTCTCGGTGGTTATGAGCAAGGGTGAGAACCAGGCTTCCTGACTGAGTTCTGTCTAGGCTCTTTCCTCTGTAGCCCCAATGCCACTAAATGAACATCTCCATTCAGTCCCACAGAGGAGCCAGAAAGAGCTCCTCCCCACACCCAAAATGAGCAGTAGCATTCCATCCGCTGTACTACCTATCTGATCCAAAATGAGTTTTTTAAACAATAGCCCTCAATTAAGATACTGGTGACATGTACCTCCCATTTTACATACTCCTAGCTGTGCATAAGTGCCTACTGTGGGATTGTTTTTTCTGTTCTTTGACATATGATGCTAAATCTTCTATAGACTCTTTATAGCTGCACCCCCACGTCGAACCCACTTAAACCAATGTTTTCCCTCCTGTCAAGTGTGCCTGCTGATATGCTCCAACTCCACCACCACCTAGTCCAGCAGCTGCTATTACGATCTATGTGAAAAAGTAATTAAATCATTTCTGTAATTATCCTCTCATGCTTATAAATAATTAAGGGTTGCACATTCTCCCAGAAGCCACAAAGAGCCCAGGAACAGTGAATGACAGAGGAAATGGATCAAGAAACGTGCCCTGAGAAGGAAGTGAAATTCAATGAAGAGTGATAATGGAGGAAACAAGAAATGGAGGATGAGCAATGGCCAAGAGTTGGGAAAATGAAAAGAGACGCACAAAACCGGGATAAGAGAAGATTGGGGGACGGGGGAGGAACTGTTCTAGAGACATTGGTGAAATGAAAGAACAAGAAAGAAGAAAAACAGTGTACTGGAATAGATTTAGTAACAAAAGAGGAAGAGGAAGAAGTGCAGGCAGAGGGAGACTGAAAGAGGCCAGTTCTTTTTTATCACTATTTCACAGCCACGGAAAGTGAGGCAGAGAAAAGTTAAGTAACCAGGCTACGGTCACAGAATTAATGAGGAAGAGAGCCAGAAACTGAGTCCAGGCCTGCCTGGGCCTGAATCCTAGAGCTAATCTGTGTACAATATCTGTAGGCCTTAAAAAATATAAAATGTAAATCTACAATTACCTCAAAATAAATGCATTAATTAAAAATATACAACATTATAACTGATGTCTGTTATCAATAAACAAGGCACTGATCCAGCCACAGCCCTTTAGCCACACCCCCGCTGGGACCAAGGGCATAAAAATGAAAGCTGGTGGCTAGAGGTCATCTCTGCCAGGAAGGAGAGAGCTCGCAGGGTTCTACAGAGACAGGGCCCACACACTGCTTGGCCTCATTACGTGCCAAGTTCTGACCAACGGAACCAACTTGCCACAGACTGTAAAACTAATATTTGTCAGCTCCAAGAGTCAAGACCAGACCACCTGGGAACTTCTAACTATGCCAGGTCTTCAGGTAGGCCATTGAGGGACCTCACCGCTGACAGGATGAAGCATGAAGACGGCTGCTTGCACCACACAGAGTCTAAGTCACGTGCAAGACTGGGTCACAGGAGACAGGGGAGAGGACAAGGGGAGAGAAGGACAGAGAAGCAGGAACCAGAAATGAGATGATGAGGAGATGGGGAGCAGGAAGGGGAGGGAAACTAGGGCAGAGAGAAGGGGAAATCAAAGAACCTAAGAGAGGGAGAAACAAAGAAGGACCCAGAGTTAGAGGGTGACTCTCAGGGGGGCAATAAAAGGCAGTGAAGAATTCTTTGTGCAAAGTAAGATTTGAGCCCTCTCTGTATAGCGTGCAAAATTAAAATGGTCTGGGGTGCCTGGGTGGCTCAGTCGGTTAAGCACCTGCCTTCGGTTCAGGTCATGGTCCCAGGGGATCCTGGGATTGAGTTCCGCATTGGGCTTCTTGCTTAGCGGGGAGCCTGCTTCTCTCTCTGTCTACTGCAAGTGTACCTTCCTTTGTGCACAGAAACTGCAGGACCCAAAGAATTTCCAGGACCCAACGGCTTTCCTTGGTGAAATTCACCACCAATCTCATCTCAGAGAACAACAGTGATCAGAGACCAGGGCATTCAGAACAAAGGTATTCCTATCTCTTGGGGTGCCTACGTGGCTCAGTCAGTTGAACACCCAACTCTTAGTTTCGGCTGCAGTCATGATCTCAGGGTTGTGGGATCTAGCCCACATCCTGCTCCATGCTCAGCTCAGAGTCTGCTTGCCCCTCTCCCTCCCCTCCTGTGCAACCCCCATGCACACAAGCTCTTTCTCTCTTTCAAATACATAAATCAATCATTTTTTTAAAAAGCATTCCTATCTTTTAGCTTCTTCTCATACAGACAGGCTAGCTGTCCTTGGGGAAATGGGATGGCAGGCAGGCAGTAAGTCCCCAGAAGGGACTCTGGGCACCATTCTTGCTCTCTACCCAGCAGAGCCCTGACTTGGGTCCTGCTGCTCGGCCTGAGAAAAGCTTCCATGGGCAACACGTGGACAATCAGAGCTGCTACCGCTGCTGCTGTTGACAAGTTCAGCGGAAGTTCCCCACTCCTCTCCGGCCTGGTTCTAGGAAATGGGCACTCACACTTCCTGTCCAAACTCCTCTATCCTTGGGCTCTGACCCTGGGATACAAACCTTCTTTTCTACTTTCAGTATCAACTTTGGCTTCCAGAACCATCCACCCAGAGTGGGAGACCCTCTGCGATCTCTATTCAGAGGGTCTGCTGGGGAGGGCTCTGGCAGAGATCCCAGGCATGCAGCCAGCAGGGGCCAAGGGGAAGAGAATTATTCACAGGATCACAGATGTTAGAGATGAAAAGAACTTGCAAAAACACATCTCACTCATCCATCCCACCTTGCAATATAGGCCCTTTTCCAAGAGCATATGGCCTGTTCCCATCTGATTTCAAAGGATCTATCATTACCGACAAATGCGTACCGAGTCCACTGTGTGTGCCCTGGATTGTCGCAATCATAAGAGGAGGAGACAAATGGGCTCTCCCCTTAGGAACAGGCTGCCATACTGAGAGAGAAATCTGCCTGTCACACGTGGTACCTGAGCCCACCTAGAGATCTGTGCCTCCTCCCTGACACCAGATTCCATTCAGACACCTGACTATCATTCTTGCACATAAACAGGCCTTTGATCATCTTGCACATAAACCAAAAGGGAGAGTACATGCTAAAGGCCCAGGAAAAAGAGAGGTCCAGGATGAAGGGGATGACAAGGGGTCAGGTGAAGCAGCCTTTAGGTACCTCCTCCAGAAACCAGTAGGGATTCTGGTCCAAGGTAGGAATAGTTACAGTGGATTCTCTGAGGCCATTCAGGAAGTAGGAAGATCTAATTTGCTCTGAGATCTATATCATCCAGGACTGTGAGATACAGATACTTGTACTTCTTTATTGATTTCTCATCTGCTGAGATGAGTCTTAGAGTGACGTATATATGATTTCACTCTCCTGACACACAGCAAAGGCTCAGAAAAAAATCCACCACCGCAACCCCAGAAGCATCAGTGAAGAGTCTGATCCAACCCAAGAGTCAAATTCTGGGGAAAGCACTTGGCAGTGTCCTGGGCTGCAGGGTCTGGGCCCACTCCTAAGAGCTCAGAGTCTGGAAAGAACCAGGGCTCCCACACAGCTTCAGTCCCAGGCCCCGTCAGACCGGGACTGACCTGGCAGGGTTGCTCAGCCCCAAGTCCTTTTCTCATTGAATGTTCCTTCCCTTTCTACTTCTTGTCTCTCATCCTCCTCTCCTCCTGCCTTCAGAGTTGTCCTCTTGTTCTGAATGTCTGCATCCTAATCGAGATGGACTGGGAGGGGAAGGAACAACCTTTGCCTAAGCTCCAGTCAACCACTGTCTGGACAGTTGGGATACTTCCCTCCCGGGTTAAGCTAGATGTCCCAAGAAGACCAAGTAAATGAACATGTTCAAGAACAAGCGCAACACACTCCTGATGGCCATGGCCTTTACTGTCACTGAGGGAATGGGTCGTGTTTCCACACTGCCACAGCCAGTGTGTCACCATGGGACATGTACCTTCCTGTCCCACCCTCGGTTTCTTCAATCTGCAAAAGAAGGAGAAAAGTCCTTTGACCAAAATTCTAGGGCCTAATGTAGGTAAAGCCCTCTCTCCTATAAAGTGCTACATTAACATGTAGTAGGCAGTTAGTTTTTTGTTTTTTGTTTTTTTTTTAAGAAGAGAACAGGAGGAAGCTGACTTATTCTGAAATCCCAGATCTAGCCCCCACCCAGGTCTCTTACTAGTCAAGGAAAATCCAGGAGTCCCAACATACACCAAAGAGCACGTGAAGTGAGCCAAGACCAAGACACTTCACAGCCTGCATTCCAACTGGAACTCAGAGACAAAAGGGTCCCTGAACTTGAGGTCTGATGGTTGATTTTCCCCCATTCCCAATTCCATGGCCTCTCCTTATTTCCAACTGCTTCCTCCCTTCTGTTCTCCTCTTCTCCATTAGCTTCTTCTCATCTTTCTCTAGTTCTTCTTCCTGCTTTTTAATGATTATTAAGCAGTCACATGAATGCATTGCACTGGGAACCATAAACAGAAAATGTAGATAATGATATTCACAAAACTTTATTATCAGAACAATATGCCATGTTCTACTCACCAATGGTGCCCAAACCTGGCTGTATCTCAGAATCCCTTAATGGAAAATTGTGAGAACAGCAATTAGTGGGACTTTACTCCAGAAGAGTACTTGGGTATGGAACCAGAAAAGTCATCTTAATAATAATAATAATAATAATAATAATAATAATAATATAATAAAATAAAATCCTGTTAATTCTCGGGTCCAGTCAATGTAAGAACCACTTCCACACATTGTGCAACTAGACTAAAGAAACTCCACCAAGTTCTTTTCTCCCCCTTCTGGATGTTTTTTAACTCCCCTGTTCCCACCATCCCCTCAGCTTCTTAAGTCATGCAGCTTTTATTCTTTGAGAATTGACAAAATTTGCTTTTATATATAAGTAGTGGGAACACTACCCTGAGTGGTACGTGGATAAAGGCTGAGGGGCTAGAGGTAGCTGGAAGGACCATCCAGACAGTTGATCTGTGAAGGCAGAAGAAGTGAGAGGACAGACAAAAGGCAGTGGACATACAAGCAAGCAGAAGGAGGAAGAGGGAGGGGCGCGTGGCAGAAACACGCAGAAACTCCAGTGGAGCCTGGCTTTCCATGAACTCTGCTGTCCTAGAAACACGAGGACGCTCAAACATTGACGGTCGCCCTGTCTTACAACTCTGGATGGCATGTTGTCCAGAAAACAGAATATCCAAGACATGTGGTGACAGGCCAGGAGGACTTGATGGGGGGTCAGGGAGTGTCAGAAGTCCTCAGGTCAAGGCAGGTTGCACTGATTGTCTGGGCCATTACACTACTTCCCATTCTCAACGTCCACACCACTCACCCCAACATCTTACCCCAGCTGCACCACACCCAATGCCATTCTTCTCAGTGCCATCACCCCCATTTGGGAAAAGGGGAAATTATATCAGACTGCAACTATGTAGACACAAATCTAGGAACTGGCCATAGGACACTGGTACATGGGAACTGCAACAACTCAAAACAACAGGCAGCTATTTATTCAGAGGAAAGCCAATCATAGTGCTTCTGACTGCCTACGATACTCTGCTAATTTGTTTGCAGGTCTGTAAGCAAACTTTGTAAAAACAATGAAACAAAACAGAAAGCACTGTAATCCATAGATATATCAAAAGAAAATTATTTCTGATTCACGAGGAATTTGTATTTCAATGCTACTAAAAATGACACTACCAGCCATTTATTTAAATCCAGGTGTCTGGGGCGCCTGGGTGGCTCAGTTGGTTAAGCGACTGCCTTCGGCTCAGGTCATGATCCTGGAGACCCAGGATCAAGCCCCACATGGGGCTCCCTGCTCGGCAGGAAGCCTGCTTCTCCCTCTCTCACTCCTCCTGCTTGTGTTCCCTTTCTGGCTGTGTTTCTCTCTGTCAAATAAATACATAAAATCTTAAAAAAAAAAAAAAAAAAACAAAACAGGTGTGTACCTGGCAAAGTAATGAGTCCTTTAAAGATTATTTCATCTCATAACTCTTTGAAGTTGATGAATATTTCCTCCCTCATAGCAATGAAAAAAAAAAACAAAACAAAACCAAGATCACAGAAGTCACATGACACAGCAAAAGGTCACTGAGCTTCTGAAAGGTAGAGACATGACTTAAAATGGCTCCAAGGTATCTATTCAATCCACTGTACTATTTGTCTCCATCCAAAAGAGGCTAAGTCAAGTTACATAACTCCCTTCTTACACCTTTTGGAATGAATTAAAAAATAACCAACTCCACTCCAAGGCTCTCAGGCCCTACATGATCTGGCCCCATGGTACCTTTCAGCCCCATTTTCTACCATTGTCCCACTGCCCACCACCCTTCAATTCTACTGATCATCCTGATACTCGTCAAACAAACAAACAAAAACATTGCTTTTCAAGGCCTTCACACCTGCTCTTCTCTCTGCCAAAATGCTGCTCCAGATATTTTCATGCATCTTGATCCTTTCTCATCATACATATCTCAAGTGCTACCTCCTCTGAGACCCACCCTGACAATCCTAAAAGAGCCCTACACAATACCCCTTCCTGTTATTTTCATTTAAAAAAACTACCTCTAGCTAAAATATTATTGTTGGGGCGCCTGGGTGGCACAGGCAGTTAAGCTTCTGCCTTTGGCTCAGGTCATGATCCCAGGGTCCTGGGATGGAGTCCCACATAGGGCTTCCTGCTCAATAGGGAGTCTGCTTCTCCCTCTGCCTGACACTCCCCCTGCTTGCACTTGCTCTCACTCTCTCTCTCTCTGACAAATAAATAAAATCTTTAGAATAAAATAAAATAATATTGTTTAATTTATATCTTTATTATCAGTCAATGCACCATGAGGACGTGTCTCTCTTGTGGGCTATAGCTCCAGAACCTTGGACAGTTCCTGACATCCAGTAGATGCCTGATACATATTTTTTTAAATTTTTTAAATATTTATGTATTTCTTTATCTGAGAGATAAAGAGAGGGACACAAATGGATAGGACAGGCAGAGAGAGAGGGAGAAGCAGACCCCCCCTGTAGAGCAGGGAGCCCAATGTGGGGCTTGATCCCAGGACCCTGGGATCTGCCACCCAGACGCGTCCTAATAAATATTTTTTGAATGAATGAATAAATAAAGGAGAAAGGATGCTGTGTGTTAAAAGAAGTTTCAAAATCTCTTGCTACTACCTTTGGAAACTTAACTGCATTGGTTAAATTTAGTTGATGGTATTCTGCTGATTAGTATGTCATGTGAATCACGTGTTTATCTTCCAGAACTTAAAAAAAAAAAAAGTGCTTATTTCGTTCTGCTTCCTCCTTTGAAAGTAGTCTCATAAAGTCAAGATTATTACCAGCACCCAGCTGCTTTGCATGGAAGTTTCACTCTGCTACCTCAGAATGCACCCCTAACTTGAGGCAGCCCTTTTGCCATGTCTGGGTGCTAGAAATAATGTGGACATAGGTGTTAAAATTCTCGATGTGAGTGCTGTGTTGATGACTACCGGTATCTGGCAGATGCGAGAATAGAGGGGGGATGGGCACAGCAGCCTAGAGAGAGACAGAAATGTATTTTCCAGCAACCAGAGATTGACTCTCTTATCCATTTTCATTTGGGTTTAAAATACTTTTCTTTTAATTGCAACTGACATCTGTTGCACTGAAATAATAAATTCATCCATACATGCAATAGATATGCATTAAAGGCTTACTATGTGCCAAGCTATAGGTTAGGTTCTAGGGATGCAAAAATGAAAAAGCCATAGTTCCTGCCCTTATGAAGCTTATACTCTAGCAGGGCAGGCTGCTAATAAAAAAAAATAGTGTGGTTAATTAGAACCATGACAAAGACTATGAAAATTATAAAACTAAAGAGAATAAAAAGGAAAGCAGCAGGAATTTTGACCTGAGAGCACAGAAGAAGAAAAATCTAAAAGCATGAGAACTTTGGATTGGGAGGGCAGCCCTAGATGAGATGCACCATCCTGGGCACTGGAGAGGATAAAGAGAGCAGCAACCACATTTGCAAACACACAAATGTGCGTGCACACACATACACGAGCACACTCATGCACGTGCACACGAAACAAAGAAGCAAGAACAAAAATGAGAAGGGGTTATGTAAAGGGAAGTCCTAGGCAGGTCCAGAATGTCAGAGCATCACCTTTGGACAGAGCTCCCAAAGTGCACAGCCAATCAGCACAGAACTAGGTGAGTTCAGATCACTAGGATGCCTTGGGTTTCTGTTTACATCCCTTTCCTCCTCACTCATTCATTTACTCAATGGAGACTTAACTGAGAACCTCTCATAGACCCACACTCACTGTCCTATTTGCCAAGTCTCTTGAAGCACTTCCAATAACCATACTTAATAAACTTAAGAACAGGATCTATTTAAATCACCATTTTATAGGGAGGAATCTAAGGCTCAGAGAAGTTAAGTACTTTGACAGAGATCACACAGTAAATGGTGAAACCAGGAAACAACCTCGGCAGTGAGATCCCAGAGATCCCCCTCATATAGTGTGGATATTACTTTCCCAAGGCTGCCATCACAAATTACCACACACCTGGTGGCTTAAAACAACAAAAATTTATTTGCTCACAGTTCTGAGGCCTGAGATCAAGGGTTTGTCAGAGTCATGCTCTAGGGAAAAATGGCTCTGTGCCTCTTCCAACCTCTAGTGGCTTCTTTGGCTTGTGGCTAATCAGCTCTAGCCTCTTCCCTGCTTTCAAAGCCTCCTCCTTTGTGTCTATGTCTTCTCCTCTTCTACCTCTTATAGGGACATCTGTCACTAGATTTAGGGCTACCTGGCTAACCAAAAATGAGCTCATCATTGAGTTCCTTAACTTAATGACATCTTCAAAGACTTTTTCTAAACCAGGTCACAGTTACCAGAATTTGGACATAAATCTATCGTTTTGGGGGGCCCCCACTCAACCCATTACAGTGTTTAATCATTGTTTAAACAGAGTTTAATCACTGTTAATTGTTTAATCGAAGTTAGCTACTTCTATGTATCAGACACGATGGCACATGTTAGGAATACAAAAATTAGTAAAGTATAGCCCTGGTCTACAATGAGCTCATTGTATAGCAAGTGGGACAAATATGTAAATAAGACAGGGTATGATAAAAGCATAAACAGGATACAGGTGGAGTGGGAAAAAAAGTAAATCCTGTGAAGATAGGAGTCAGAAGAGAGTTCACAGAAGTACTACAACTTCTCTTGGAAAGTGAGTAGGTGTTTCTGGATGGACAGGGCAGAGGATATTCTAAGGCAAGGAGGCAGCACAAATAAAGGCACAGAGATACAAAACATCCAGGACCAGTCAGGGAGCAATAAATAATTTAGTGTGGCTTAACATTACTCTTCAAGGGCAGGGAGGTTAAGAGAAAATCCTGGAGAGGTAGCCTGGGACCAATCAAAGAGGATGTCTTGTTCCAAGCTGTGGAGAACCAGGGCAGAGTTTTAAGCAAAAGTGTTTCACAATCAGATTTGAGTTTCTAAAGGATCACACAGGTACCCGACCATGCGGCCACCCCATAGACAAGGGCACTGACGTCATCAGTCATCACAGGGCCTGGAGGGAGCAGGACCATCACAGGGCTTCCTTGTTTGCACAACCATCCTGAGGGGGAAGGGAGTGTCCTGGGTTGGTTTCCAGACTAGGCACCACCCTTCTCTCTCTTGGTTTCTATAATGCCCCTCTTTCCTCATTTTTCTTATTCTCATCTTATCTCCAGTAATTACGTCAGTTCATTTATCACCCCCCCCCCGTGGCTGTCCCTCAGATGGTGGTGCACCCCAAGACGGTTCTGTCCCTGACTCACCTCTCTCCTCATTCCACTTGTTCGTTCTGAACCATCTCACCCACCCTCCCTGTTTCCACTGCCCTCTGCTCACTAATGGGGTTCAAATCTATATTTCCAGCCCAAATCACAGCCTCTACTTCCAAGTCCAAACCAGTGGCTTACTAGAACATTTCCACTTATATGACCTACCCATGTTCTAAATTCTAGTCATTCTCCTTCCCACTGTCACCAACTGTACAACAAACCTAATTACTCTTGTCATCATAATTTTTGGAATAGCACTAAAAGGGTCAACAGTGCTCAATGCTGCAGAAGGTCAAGAATGACAAAAAGTCCATTGCATTTGGCGTTTTGTAGAAAGTGAGAGATAAGAAAGTGA
Source organism: Spilogale gracilis (assembly GCA_004023965.1). Lineage (NCBI taxonomy): Eukaryota > Metazoa > Chordata > Mammalia > Carnivora > Mephitidae > Spilogale > Spilogale gracilis. The sequence continues at coordinate 137,171 of PITA01002256.1, read as the reverse complement.
AAACAGTAATCTACTTTTTAAGGAGCTGAACTGTCAAAAGAAAAGAAAGAGGGAGGGAGAACTAGGGTCAAGAAAGCTTTTACATGTATTTATTAATATGAGAATGATGTGAATATGTTCAGTGAGGAAAAAAAAACTGGATTTTTGGGTAGACCTGTTCTTTACTGTTGGGTACTATCACACGTAACTGCAGGACACTCAATGTGCCCCATCTCCAGGTTCTAAGGGCCGAAAGCGCGCACACACACACACACACACACACACACACACGCACACACGCACAGACTTTACAAAAGCTGTCATTATGACATCAGAAACTGCCCCCCACCCCGCCAAACATTTCTAAACATCTCCTGAGGAACACTAAGCTAGGGGGAAAAAAATGCCAGCAGAAAGGAATAAATTGATACTTAAAGGAAAAAAGAAAATAACGGATGACCCCAGGTCCCATTTCTGGAGGAAATGTGAGGAGATGAGACAAAGGGCACAAAAACAGGGTTTTGGTGTGAACCGAGAGAAACGACACATGAGAGATGTTCAAGCTTTGAAACCACACAGACATTGGTTGAATTCCCAGACTGTCACTTACTTCCTTTGGGAGATGCTTCTGACTGACCCCAAAAGCCATTCCCAACCCTTACCCCGTTGCCACCTCTACCAGAAAGGCGCGCAATCCCCACAGAGTTGGCCACGTGACCTTGTCTGAGCTCATGAGGCTGGGGCAGAAAGAAGACTCCTCCTGATCTAATACCCACACCCCGCCTCTTCCTTCTTTGCGTATGGGCACAATGTCTAGAGCTATGGCAGCATCCCCGTAAGCATGACAAGAATACCAAGGGAATCCCAGAGGTCAGCCTTGACATCGCCACATCACTAAATCACCCCCAGCAGTTCCTCTCTCCAGATGCCTTGTTCTGAGACAACAAAAAGCACCTATTTTTTTAAGCCACTATGAGCGAATCACTACCTAAAGGTCCTGGGCAATACAGTTAACCTCTCTGATCTAGTTTCCTTATCTGTGCAAAAGGACAAAATACACACCTCATAAATGCAGTGAAAGAATTAAACAGAATAACATTTTTAAGCTCACGTAAGGTGAGTAGCTCAGAGCTTGACAGAAATCAATGACCAATTAATATTAGTTCTTTTCTCATTGCAACCATCTAACAACACATGATAATGTGGGTGTTCTTTGTCGCTGTAAAAGAGAACTGTAGCAACAGAATTTTTTTGGCCTAGACGAATGGAATCCAACTGGCCTTTAATATGATTCTCATGCATGCTGGACCCTGAAACCACAGAAGCAAAATATAATTTTGAATAAAACATAGATCTATTGTCTAAGAATGCAAAAAGAATGGTGGAAGTCTCAGAAAGGGGAATAAAAATACACTCTTCAGGTAGAAATCATAATCCAAGGGCTTCTTCAGGGGTATCAGTATGTTTAATTAAAAGTGGGCTGATGGGGCACCTGAGTGGCTCAGTTGGTTAAGTGACTGTCTTTGGCTCAGATCATGATCCCGGTGACCCGGGATCGAGCCCCACATTGGGCTCCCTGCTTGGCGGGAAGCCTGCTTCTCTGACTCTCACTCCCCCTGCTTGTGTTCCCTCTCTAGCTGTGTGTCTCTCTGTCAAATAAATAAATAAAATATTTTTAAAAATAAAAAATAAAAGTGGGCTGGTGATAGTTAGTAGATTAACACACACACACACACACACACACACACACACACACACATATAACATAAGACTACTTCTTACCGAGTACCTTTAATATGTCCCTCATCTACCAACACCCTTTTCCTTATAAATCAACACTTTCAAATCTACGAGTGACCCTAAACTCAAACACTATTTTATTCTGCTAGGCTTTCTTTTTTAATGTTCTTGACTTATCTTCATTGTTTATATCCTGTGTGTATCAGTTTATTGAAATCACCATATATGTCCCGGCTTTGAAAACCTTGGTAAGTCCTGATCGTGTCAGAATCAATAACCACATCGCCATAGAGGCAGAGCTCACCAAGCTACTATTTATCCACCAGGCCTAAAATGAAGGGTATCAACACCCCAAGGGTTTCTCTTTTGGTTAACAGGAAAACATTAGGATCCCACTTCCTTCAAAGCTTAGGAATGGTCCGGTATACGAAAATACAAGAAAAGGCCTCCTGTTTATCAAGCACTGGCTACCGTGCCTTATAAGGCTCACTACCCACTGAGAACTAGGTGTTACTTTGTCGCCGTCTTGCAAAAGGAAATGTCAAGGCTCAGAGAGCTTCAAGAGCATCACTAAGCTCACGTAGCCGGTGAAGGCACAGCGCTCCAGACTAACGGCGCCAAAGCCTGCCTTCTCTCTCCATGTTGCACCCCCGCCTTCCTGGAGACACATCATCACTTTCCTGGAGGATGGATGAGAAACACAGGATGGTTCATGTGCTACTTTCTAGCACCAGGTGCTTTCATGTGTATAAATGCCTAAACTAATTTCTGCAGCCTCAGTTTCTCCAAGCATTAAAACTGCATCCAGACTTCAACTGGCTGGTCTCTTGAAAGCAAACCCTAGCTCCAATTTTAAAAGGGAGGTGTGTTGGCCAACAAGACCCACCCCTCATCGACACAGGTGGAAAGGCCTGGAATCCACACAGACATGGGGGCTGCACCCACTGTAACGTGTACAGGGTCTTAGAGACAAGTGCCCACCTATCTTTCCCCAAAGTGTAATTCAAGGAAAAAGGCAAGACGGGAGTGGAATAACAGACCTCCAAGCAGGAAACACTATCTCAGCTTTCTTCTGACTCCTCAGTGTGTGGATTGTGAGTTTCAAAATCAGCCAAAAAAACTTTTAAACTCAAAATACTTGGATTTGGATCCCAGTCCCACTATTGTTCTAGCTGTGCCACTCTGGCCTTGGTATGCACTTGAATTTAGGTTCCACAGCAACTAAAAACTAATACTACTACTATTTATCTCACAGGACTGCATCAGAATTAAAAGGCTCATTAACATCGCGCCTGGCACGAAGTTGGCACGCTTTATTAAGCTTTTTTGCCCTCTTGTCCTCTCCACTATGTCTTAACTCTCCTCATCCATACAGTAACATCACAGTTTGCTCTTAAAGTATTCTGTCCCCAGGAAGACCAGAAGACAGACAACTATGAGCCAGGTAAACAACTGAAAGACACCAAAATTCAAGAAGAAGCACAGCATAAAATGTGAGTAGCACTGCCATCTTGGTTTCCAGATTAGGCTGGATATGGAAACCCACACGAGCTACTGGAGGGCAAGAGTCTACTTACAGTGACACATATTGCTGTTGACTCAACGACTCTCTCCAAACACGTTGCCATGAGATGCGTGTGAGGGGAGGCACAGACAGGAAGGGGGAGAGCAAGAAAAGACAAGGCCAATGAAGAGCAGGGGCCACCTTCCCAGCCCCACTGGGATTCAAAATGTAGCACTCTGTACAAAAAATTAGAGTGCTATTCAAAGCATTATCTCTAAACCAAACAATTTAGAAAGGAAAGAATGATAATAGACACCAGAGTGAGAATATTTTCACATGCTCTTGAATTCGGAACAAGGTATGGAGTATGGTGCTTGTTTTAGCTATCCTACTTCACTCTGATCAACTCATCTACTTCTAGACCCTGACCCTTTACTTGGCATACCCTTTCCTCTTCCACTCTTGCAACATTAAAGAGTAGATCTTGGGTCTTCTTGCCTGATCCTACTGTAACTTCCACTTCCTATTTTCCCTGCTACCTCCTACCCAAACCATTTTCACTGGTCCTTCCGAGATCAGACGAGATCAGGCACGTTCAGGTGGTATGGCCACAGACCATTTTCACTGGTCCTAATGCTAATGTCAGTAAGTCAGTCATTCCCCATCACACTGCTCCTTACTCTCTCATCTAAAGCAAATGTTTGTACAGTACTTTTCCAGAGTTTTCCACATATTTTATTTCATCGTATCTTCAAAGTACTGTAAAGTGGGTAGGGCATAAAACAAAAGTGAAATCTCATAAACTGTAAAGTGAGTATCATATAGTTTATATGATTTGTTCGTTCAAATTTCCAAAGCTCATGAGAATGGAGACTAAATTTCAGGACTTAAAATTCTTATTTTAGGGTTCTGTGAGGCAGAGTTATATCAATAGGAAGCATAGGCTTCAAGATAGTTACTTTTGGGATTTGAATCCCAACATCCCCATTGTTCACAAGCTGTGGTATCCTGGATGGGTTATTTTACCCCTCTGAGCTAAAATCTGAAAACCCAAGAGAGATTTCAGCAAATCAGCAGAGAAACCTCCTGAAAAGAAATGTGCAGACATCTAGCTTTAGTTCATTATTTAGACTGAGATGGGCATCCTAAATCCAGGATCTCAGGGAGGAAAAAAGCAATTACAACAAGGCAAAATAAAGTAGACTCTTTATACTCAGGTGGGGAGCTGTCAAAAATCACCTCAAACACTTTTAAGTGGTCTCTGTTACTATTCTAAACAGGCTTGTGTTACAGGCACTTAGCTATAGTCTCCTTATGAGAGCAGCTCCACGGCTGAATGTGACTTTTTTGGCTCTGACATGGTGATACCACCAAGGAGCTTTGGCTTCGTGGTGGGGAAAGAACAAGGATCCTACCTCCCACATCAGAGCCCTTCCCCAGATTTTCATCTGACCTCTCTTCCCGGTTGGCCTCCAGTTCAGAAGTGTCTTTACAATTGGCCATGACTCTATTCAATTCCCATTCTTTTCTTGTATCATGAAATTTCCCTTTCTTCAGATTGTGCCATATGACCCTCAATTTAGCCTGCAGACTGAGGTGCTGGACACTTAGTGAAGCATTGGCTATGTATTTTCTCCCTTCAACCACCCTATAATATATATTATCGTCCCCACTATACAGGCAAAGAGATCAGTATTTAGAGTGAGTGGTTGATGAATAGTCCAGATTCCCACATCTAGAGGTGATGGCTAACACAAACTCTGACTCCAAATTCAGAGCTTCTGACAAATTCTACTCTTCTAGCTCCCATGCTTTCTTCCACCATGGTATAAGGTACATTTCCTCATTGGGGAAGTAGAATACTCCATACTGTCTGTACTCAGTAATTAGCATATGCAAAAAAAAAAAAGAAAAAGAAAAAGAGTGAGCACAAGCTATCTGACCAGATGCTGAACCTGTATGTCTCTCTACTATGGTCAAAAATCTTTATATCCATGTTTCCTTCCATTACAAACTCCTTCCATCGGGAGCTTTATTCCTACAATACAACAGTCCACAAGAACACTTATTAAGTGGTCTTTATTTGAAGCAAACTAACGATAACAACAAAGGTAAGGTAAAATGGCATGGCAATTATCTATCTTCTGGAAGAGGGAAGTGAAATGGGAGGCTTAATCCTCAAAGACTAGGTCATAAACGTGGCAAAGCTATATTTCTTGGATTTTCTGCATCAGTCCCATTTTCAAACGTTTTGTCCTGTGGCCGCACAGTTGATTCATAGTTGTCAAACTCTGTGTCCTCATTCTATGTTTGTAAAATATGTTCATGGTACTTAAAAATAAACTTTTATTTAAAAAAAAAAACTGGCCTTAGAACTTGAGATGTTTTATTTTTGAAACTTGCCCCCAAAGCTTACTTCTCTGAGATCTGGGGGACTCTTTTTTATTCGCCTTCATGAAAATCCCTTAAACCTGTGGATGTTCCTCTGGGAGAGGAAATCTGGGGCATCGTGGCACTGCTGCCCACTCTGCTCAGAAGGCCCCTGCTCACCCTCCTCGGCAGCTTCCAGCCCATTCGGGTGTCCAAGCCCTCAGGGCTGAGCCTTCCATCCACTCTCCAGCTTTTGGAGTATCAGGACCTCCTTCTTTCTTCTTTTTCTTCTTTCTACCCACATTTTGGAAATCTTCTCAGATTAGAAGTCAGTCAGATATTTTTGGGGCTATTTTAGGAAATTGCCTAAAATCCACTGCGCTTTTTTTTTTTTTTTAATGCAAAGAGAAAAAGAGAAGATGGAATATTTGGGTGTGGTGGGAAGGTATAAGAGGGGACCAGAGAGGGATCTCATTACCATCACCTCACTGCTTTCAGTCCTCCCTTTTACCCCCAGAAGTAGGCACCAGTGGGCCCACTGTGGATGCAGGCTGCACCTGAGCAAGATGTCATCTCCTCTCTCTATTATTTCTCGCCTCAGATCCCAGTACTGCCATTATGAATCAAGTGAAGGATGACGTTTGGGCAGGTAATACCTACCACAGCTCTATATAAGGGAGGATAAAGTAAAGAACAGGAAGGTACATGAGACCTTGACTAGCCTCGCCTTTTTCTGGAGAGGCAAGAGAGCATGTGGCCTTCGGAGCCAGCAACCAATGTTGACGTCTTGGCTGCCACTTATGAGCTACATCACTTTGGCTATGGTTTTTTCATCGCTCTGAGCCTCAGTTTCCCCATCTGATAAATAATATCATTGAGCTCACTGAGTTATTAAGCATATTAAATAAGACAATACATTCAAAGTGCTATGTGCTCGAGCACACGGTAAACACGAACAAATCAATGAACAAAAGAGCCCAGTCTTTCCACATGGTCTGCATCTTATCTCATATGATGATATTGTTATTATGCATTTTTAAGAGGTACAGCAGAGAAACAACTAACCAGTGTAGCCAATAACCTTTCCTACCGGGGCAGGAGGGCGGGAGTGCTGAAATGACAGAAGTTGTACAGTAATCCACATAGCCAAAATATATATATATATATTTTTTACCTGTCATGCTCTCAAGATATGATTCAAAAATTTGGCTCATCCACCTTGGCCTTCTTTCAGCACAATATCATGCCCTCAAAATACCACTGCTAAAATATAACATAATCAGCTGAGGACAATGATGTTAGGAAAGAAATCTATCTGAAGCAAAATTCAATGGGTTTGTCACAGTTGGTCTATATTTTCCATTCTGCTTCACTTTATCCCACCTCCCCCAGCACGGGCTTCTAGTGCCTGAATTTGTTTCCTAACATGTTTACCTGTGCCCAGGTGAATGGAAAAAGACCTTTCTCATATGCAGCTGCGTCCCCTCCACTGGAGTCTTCAACTTGACCTTTCCTAGACCGAATAAAGGGAGCTCCCTAACAGAAGCGAGTCATCTCCACCTGCGGCCGACAGATGGCGGTAATGATCGCACATGGTTGCTTGTACAGGCTAAACCCTGCCCTGTAGTGGTTCTCCACTGGCCTGGGAGCACGGGACAGTGTCAGAGCTGGCTTTTGAGGTGTTTACAAACATCAGTGACCTCACTACATGTCCTTTAAGTACAAAACCACAGACAGTTTTGAAAGTGATGATAAGAAGTAGAAGATGACAATGCAAAGATAGAGACCGAGTGATGAGAAGCAATAAATCCTGCACTTGCGGTGAAGTGAATCATTCTAAGATACAAATAACCACAATGCCTATGTGAGAAGCACTGCGCCTAAGTAATGAACATGATCAATAAAGCAAGGAGATATCTCTGAATAAGTAAAAAAAAAAAATGGAAAAACAAACTGGAACCACAAACAAAACACCTTCTGCAGTTAGAGAATAAGCATCACGATCAGATGCTAATGAACTTGTCAGAGAACAGCCTAATTTTAATGCAGAAGAGGCTACTCTGAGGCAGTAATACCGCGGTGCTCAACCTTAACCACATACTAGAATCATACAGGAAGCTTTTAAGAAGCGGGGCCATCCACGCTGCACCTCGGGCCAGCATTCAGAATCTCTGGGCGTGGGACCCAGACATCCGCAGTGTTGAAAGCTCCTCAACGCATCCAATTTGCCACCAAGGGTAAGGACCATTGCCTTCAAATCTAAGCGTGAAGAAAATGTAGCTGCTACTCGTTTTGTGGATTAAAATCCACTCCAGTGTGTAGATCCACGTGTGACATTCACACACACCTTAGCAAGAAGAAATTCCCTATGACATTTGGATCTTTAAGGCGACAAATAATCTGCCTCAAGGGATTTTTCTTTTTATAGTCTTGAAGCTGGCACGGGGGTGGGGGGCGGGCAGTAGACTACATGTTTCTAGAAAAGAATAGAGCATGCCTTACCTTAACGGTTTAAAGGAGCTATGCATACACATATTTGAAGAAAATGTATCACAGAACTATGAGCTTCAACATCTTAGTCATTTCAGGGGAGTCCATTTACAAACACATAAAACACAGACCTGTTCAAGACTGCAGGAGCTCTGAATACCTGTACCTTCTTTCATCACCAAAGGAAAGGACTGATTCCTGATCTATCTACTTACTCAGCATGTTCTGGTTCCATCACCAAGTTTTGCATTAAAACACAGGTGCCATTCAGTTCTCCATACAACCCCACCCCCCATTCTCCTCCCTGTCCCCGTCCTTTACCTTATCTGCCATTATCATAGAGGAGCCTCCGTGGATGCCCAGGATGGGGGTGAGAGTCTGGGCTGAAATGAAGTCAAGGATCTGGGCAATGGCCTCCTGATCTGTGTCGTCCGCGAACACCACGCCCTGGATCTTCCGGTCAGACATGAGATCACAGATGCGGGTGATGATGCTCTTTGGGTCAGTCTCATTCATGGCTACCAGCTCCACCCGGGGTACCACGGAGAGATGGTGGAAATCATCTTTCTCGTGGGCATCCTTGATGGCCACCTCGTCGGAAGTGCCCACGAGGATGACAGCAATGCCAATGCTGGGGGGGCTCTTCTGAGAACGAGCTCTGCTGCCTGACACGGCCAGGACAGCCAACACCAACCAGAACTTGGGAGAACAGCACTCTGTTCTGGGCTTCATCTTCAACTCGTCGACTCCCTGAAAACACAAAGAGAGAGTGGTTACATTATTACCCTACTCCATGATCTATCTTGGAAGGGGCTGGATACTGCAAGTCAAGGGCCTGATTGCCTTTCACTGATCATAGTACCCAATGTCTGCCTTCGACCCTGATCTCTCGTGTCTGCTAGGCAGAATAGAAGAAAAAGAAACTTTCAAAAGCATCAGGAATACTTAAGCAAGACCATAAAAGCTACTGATACGGGCATCAGCAGGAAACAGAGGCAAAAGGGAGAAAGAGGATGCAAGGGGTCCAAACAGTCATGCCAAGAGCACAAATGCAGGAGTCTCCAAGAGGGGTCTCGCTGGTGCTTTGGGATCCCTGGCACTTCTGCCACAACCCATCCTTGGATTGCTCTTGGGCCAAGGGAAGGGCACAGAACAGGCAATTGGGCAGTAAAATAGACTCAGCAGAGGCAAAGAACAAAACGTGGTCTGAATAAGCTGGTGAAAGGGAGCTACAGAAATAAGCCCCTTTACTTTGTGCTGACCTCAAAGAGGACAAGAGCCTGAAGATTCTTCAGCAACTCTTTAAGTAACTGACTTTACTACTTAAAAAAAAAATACATAAAACCAATATGTGGATGGTTTAAAAAACATCTCAATTGGGCCCAACAATAACCCAATAAAGGAAAAAATAAGAAAGATATTATCAGTCTCCTTTTATAGATGTTAAAGCTAAGTTTCAGAGAAGCTAAGAAGTCTAACACTGTGACTCAGTTAAGTGAAACAGACATGAATCCACATCTTCTGGCTTTTAGGCCAATTTGCATTCCATGCATGACCCCACACTGCCTCTCATACTGTCAATTACGACAAGGAATAAGATTTTTTTTTTGTTCTTTGTTTTTTTGTTTTCAAGTAGGCTCAAATTCATGACTGTGAGATCAAGACAAGCTGAGGACAAGAATCAGATGCCCAACTGACTCAGCCACCCAGGGACCCCTATAAGGAATAGTTGTATTGTGATTTGTTACACATCAAAGTATGGTGATGTGGACAAATACTATTGATATCTGTATGTTAGAGCCATGTTAGAAAAATTTTCCATGGCATCTTATAGCAGTGACTTCCTTGAGATGACTGACTCCATGTCGGCAGGTAATTCACCACTTTTTATCTACAGCACACTCATGCCTTTTGCTTCTCCCTATGCCCCTAAATCTTACACTGTGCACCAGACTGAGGACACAGCTCCCTACAGAGCATGGTCATTTCTGTTTGCATTTCTTGCCACTCTCTTCTTATTTAAATAGAACTAATCCCGCTTACGTTGTTTTGACTTGTTTTAAAGAATCATTATGGCACACCTATCATCCGTGCACTGCGTTTGGCATTTCTTTATATGTGATCTCTTCAGGCCTCATAGAAATCCTATAAATTAGTCATCTTAATTTATAATCTCCCTTTCTACATCTGGAGAAATTTCTCCATCTCCAAATGAAGAAATCATCTCCATTTCTCAAATGGAGAAACTGAAATTCAAAACATTTAAGTAATTTTCCCAAGGTCAGGGATATTATAATACCTGCATGCCAATACGTAAACATAGCATTTTCGTTCTCCAAGGAAGTATTCTACAAACTGTACCCATACCAGAAGCAGAGATTCTTATTCTTCTGCAAAGACCAAGGATGAAAATGCTGTTCCATACCTCCTCCTTGCCTGAAAGAAAAGGTAAGATACCAGAGATCTAAAAACTTCAAGAGTTTGAGAGTTCAACTCACAAAAAGAAAACAATGAGGATATTGAAAAGAAAGATAAAGAAACATTTAGTCTGAGCAGACTGACTGCAATGAGCATTAAGGATTCAGGAGTGAGAGGCTGGGGACATTCTGTGGCTGAGGAAGCGCAAAATCCAATGCAATTCTTGGCAGAAAAGATTTTGGAACTCTCACTGTGGTGCTCATCCTTCCACACCGCCAAGAAGGACAGCTGTATTGATCGTCCTGTCTATTGCTTATGAACAAGACCAGTAGCTCAGTGGTTCTCACCTGAGCACAGTTCACTCCTGACAGTTTTCCAGGCTCTGTGAGCCCTCAAAACCCAGGCTGATGAACTGTATCCAACATAGCAAGAGATCCAGGGCACGCATTCCTTGTCCTGGAGCTTAAAGGAAAACAGTGCTATATGGGGGTGAGTAGCACTAAGCATTCAGGGAAGACAGGTTGAGCACCTCAAAGAGCTGTTGGCAAAATAATAATTATAAGAATAATCTGTTCAATTCTAGAGACTGACATTCAAGGACAACCAAAAGATTCTGAATTTGGCAAAACCAGCGGCTAACTTCATTCCAATAAGATTCTGATCCTACAGCGACAAGTCCCTCTGCCATGACAGTTTATTAACTTTAATGCACTCTACACTCTCCTACTTTGATGTTTTATCGGCTCTTTTTGAAACATCTCTTGTTTTTCTCTATTTCTTCTCACACAATATATTAGACTTGGTTATGCAATGGCTCGATGTGGCGCCCAAAGAATACAGTCTGGTTTTACAGTGCGTCTCTTTTCTACTCACGATAGAGCAGAGCACTTTAGAACGCAATACATTAAGGAAGATATCGGCAACACGGGGCGGGGGGGGCAGCGAGACAAACAGAGAAGCTGCTTTGAATACAAACTCAATCTCACACGTTAGGAGGGGGTCAGTTGAGAGAAAGCATGCTGTCCAAGTAAGCAAATTGCTCTTACTCCCTTCCTGAGACAGACCACAGTTAATCTTGATATAGCTGCTCGATGCCGCTTTGACCCCAACCCACCACTGGACTTCCGTCTCCCTTGGTAGAACTGAATGTTGTCGTCTTCAGGCTCTCATGGTAGACTGCGTGTATCTAAATATCTGCTTATTATAATTATATGATTATGTGCCTGCCTATCTTAACTAGTTGGCATTCTCCTTGCAGGTAGGGGCTCTTAAGCTCGGTCAGCATTTACGGAGCTCCCACTACCTGGCGAACGTTGCTCTTGGTGTGGGGGATAGAAGAAGTAGAGGCTCTACCCCTCACTGTCTAAAAGAAGATACACATAGACCTCTTCTCATTTCTGTTTGCATGCTTGGGGTTTAGTAGGGCCTCACATAGCATAGGGAAAGACTCAATAAATATAAGCCACTGAGTTTCTACCACTATAAAATTATCAACATTTGACCATTTTTATCTATAATAGTAACCTATTTTATATATAATGTATTTATAGAAACATTTTACCTGTGACTTGACATATGCCAGACTCCTTTACTTCCAGATAATTTTTATGTATTAGTAAATCACATATAAACATTATGAGTCACATTTTTTCCCTATATTATAAAGAAGGAACCTGATCTTCTGAGAGGGTAAGTACATGGCAAAGTTCACAAAACTAATAAGGGGTCGTATTAAAATTTGTCTATCCCCAAACCCTTGCTCTTTCCTTTTTGCTTTCTCAACATAATAAGAGTACATGAATAAATGAATACATGAATGAATGAATGAAAAAAATCACCAACCAACTACATTCTGATACCAGGTCCGCATTAACTAAGGCCCCGAGGGTGAAGCAGTTGCCCAGTCCTTGTCACCATTTCCTTGGCAGGGAAATCAGGATATATGCCTAACCTAAATACCTGAAAGAATTCTTGTGAGGATCAAATGACAGAATGCATATGGAAGTGCTTTGAAGAATATAAAGTACTCTACAGACGCAAAGGATGTTACCTTTAAGCTTTACAGAAGTTGTTCAAGGAGACTAGCTATTTGTGAAAGCAAAAAGTCAGCATGTGGGAGGTGGGGTAAGGGAAAGGCAGACCGAGGCTGAGAGGAATGTTAAGAAGAATGTCACAGGGGGCAAGACATATTAGCTCCCTGACCCATATAACTCCCCAAACAACATGTCACATAATGGCATCAGGGTAGAAGCAGGTTTGGCTCGCTTACTTGGCTGCACTTGGCTTACCAATCAAGTGCACCAGAATTCAAGAGTCATTCAGGCCAAGGTCAGTAATGCAAACAGGGGAGCTCGTCACCTCCAGACCACGCTACTCAGAATTCAGGCACTGGGGTGCACAAGCAGAACCAACAGCCAAGGGGTAGGACTGGAGATGTGACAGCCCAATTCCTGGCCCTCTACCTTCTTGAAGCAGAAGATGAGTGGTCACCAAATGTCCAACAAGGAGAAGACCACACACAGCAGCCAAGGTTTGTGCCTCCTGCTGGTACACGGTAACCACAGCAGGAAGCAGTCCACACTTGGCCCACAGGGGCTCCAAGGGAAGACACATCTGAGAGAGGATCTGGGCCAATCATGTCCCAGAGAAAATGGAGTCCTGGGGCAACACCAACAGGAAGGATAAAATGTGATTTAATAGATGATTAACTCAAATTTTCCAGGCACCATCCTGTAATGCAGTCAGGATCATGCTGTTTGGAGTGAACCACTTAAGGAGACTGTGATTAGAATATGACACACAGTGAGAGAAATGAAGATCAGAAGTGCCAGAACTAGGCATGAGGTCTAGTTTCCCAAGCTACCAATAAAAACAGGCCTTAAAAAGGGGAACCCTCTTACACTTTTGGTAGGAATGCAAGCAGGTGCAGCCACTCTGGAAAACTGTACAGAGATTCCTCAAAAAGTTGAAAATAGAGCTACCCTATGACCCAGCTATTGCACTACTGGGTATTTACCCTAAAGATACAAATGTAGTGATCTGAAGGGGCAGGTGCACCCGAATGTTTATCACAGCAATGTCCACAATAGCCAAACTATGGAAAGAACCTAGACGTCCATCAACAGATGAATGCAGATGAATGGATAAAGATGTGGTGTACACACACACACACACACACACACACACACACACACAGGAATACTGTGCAGCCATCAAAAAAGAATGAAATCCTGCCATTTGCAACAATGTGGATGGAACTGGAGATTATTAAGCTGAGCAAAATAAGGCAATCAGAGAAAGACAATTATTATATGATCTCTCTGATATGAGGAATTTGAGAGGCACAGTGGAGGGTTGTGGGGGGTAGGGAGGGAAAAACTGAAACAAGATGGGAACCGAGAGGGAGACAAACCAAAACAGACTCCAAATCTCAGGAAACAAACTGAGGGTTGCTGGGCCGGGGGTGTGGGGGAGGGATAGGGTGGCTGGGTTATGGGAAAAAAAAATTAATTAAGAAAAAAAAAAAAACAGGCCTTAAAATTCATAACACTAGAGAGTGTGGGAATACAAGGAGTCTCACACAGTTAAGTGAAGTATAAATGAGTATATCCTTCTTGGAGGTGGGACTATCTAACAAAATTTTACTATCAAGATAAAGTCCAAATGTGAAAACATTTGAAAACATTAGAAGGGACAATGAGAGATGTCACATACTGATACCAAGAAGTTATAATAATCGGGGCGCCTGGGTGGCTCAGTTGGTTAAGCATCTGCCTTCGGCTCAGGTCATGATCCCAGACTCCCGGGATCGAGCCCCGCATAGGGCTCCCTGCTCTGCAGGAAGCCTGCTTCTCCCTCTCTTACTCCCCCTGCTTGTGTTCCCTCTCTAGTTGTGTTTCTCTGTCAAATAGATGAATAAAATCTTTATAAAAAGGAAGTTACAATAATCATAATCATACCTGAATCTTAACATCTAGGTTTAACATGTGTGAAGTATGAGCTAAAATATCTGGGGAGAAACAGATAAATCCAGCAGACAAAATATAAGCAATGATATAAATGACCAAAAACACGAAGCCTGGGCGCCTGGGTGGCTCAGTGAGTTAAAGCCTCTGCCTTCAGCTCAGGTCATGATCTCAGGGTCCTGGGATCGAGGCCCACATCAGGCTCTCTGCTCAGCAGGGAGCCTGCTTCCTCTGCTCTCTCTGCCTGCCTCTCTGCCTACTTGTGATATCTCTGTCAAATAAATAAATAAAATCTTTAAAAAAAAAAACAAAAACACAAAGCCTGAGATGTGCCTGGGTGGTTCAGTCGGTTAAGTATTTGACTCTTGATTTTGGTTCAGGTCATGATCTTGGAGTTGTAAATCAAACCCTGAATCAAAAAAAAAAAAAAAAAAAGAAAAAGAAAAAGAAAAAAAATGCTCAAAGCCTGAGGAATAAGCCTGTACTAGTCCAGAGATTCAGATATACATGTACAATAGAGAATATATGTTCTTTTGAAGTACATGGAAAATAGTAAATTAACAAAAATACCTCAATAAATTACAACAGATCAATGAAACAATTACCATTAGGCTATAATGTGCTTAAATTAAAAACAAACTTTTAAAGGTAGCTTAAAAAAAAATCGCATATCCAAAATCCTTTTTAAAACTTACCACCAAGTAACTCTAGAGTGAAGGAAGAAATGACAAGAAACTAAAAAGTTCTTTGAACAGACTAACAATGGAAACATTAAATACCAAAATTTCTAGACCACAACTAAAACAGTTAGACATAGAAGTCTATACCTTTAAATACATTTATAATAAAACAAAAAATGAAAAAATGTAACAATTACCTTAATCAACCTTAAGGAGAAATTAAATAATAAAGATAAAGGCATAAATTAATGAAACACAAAGTAAATAAAAGAAAAAAACAAAAACAAAAGCTGATTATTTTTTAAAAAAAGATTTTATTTATTTGACAGAGAGAGAGAGATCACAAGTAGGCAGAGAGCAGGCAGAGAGAGAGGAGGAAGCAGGCTCCCCGCTGAGCAGAGAGCCCGATGTGGGTCTTGATCCCAGGACCCTGAGATCATGACCTGAGCTGAAGGCAGAGGCTTAACCCACTGAGCCACCCTGGCAACCCACAAAACCTAATTCTTTAAAAGACTACGACTAATAAAATTCTGACAAGACCAATCACAGAAAATAGAAAGAATATGTAAATTAAACTGAAAATGGATAAGGGAATATTAACAACGTATATATGTATATAATAACAATATATATATGATGGAAATTTTAAAATAAAAAGTATATTATGAAAATTAATTTTTTTTAATTTAATGTCTAAATTCCTAATATAAGAAGCAAAACAAGGTTCAGGAAAATATAGAAAATTTGAATATTTAATGACCATTAAAGAAAATAAAATGGAGTGCTGCCTGGGTGGCTCAGTCATTAAGCATCTGCCTTCAGTTCAGATCATGATGCCGGAGTCCGGGGATGAGCCCCACATCGGGCTCCCTGCTTGGCGGGAAACCTGCTTCTCCCTCTCTCACTCCCCCTGATTATGTTCCCTCTCTAGATGTGTTTCTCTGTCAAGTAAATAAATAAAATATTTTTTAAAAAAGAACAGAAAATTATTATCAAAATCCCCCAGTTCTAATTCACCAAAACCAGTACATCATCTGTGTACCCCACCTTTGCCAAAGTAAAAGCAAAACAGTCATGCATAGTTTTACAGATGGGCCTACTACATTTTTTATTTTTCATAATTTTATTTATTTATTTTAGAGAATGAACAAAGAGGGAGAGGAGTCAGGGGAAGGGAGACAGAGAATCCAAAACACACCCTACGCTAGGCATGGAGCCTTACACAGAGCTTGACCTCATGACCCTGAGATCATGACCTGAGCCAAAATCAAAATTGGAAGTTTAACTGACAGAGGCCTACCAAACTTTTAAGAAGTGGAGAACCTTGTTCTTGCAAGTGGAACAAAATAGAAAAACAAGGTAAGTTTAGTTCTAACTCCAGATAAAGTACAAGAAAACATTACCATAGGTCACCTTCACTTATGAACGTAAAGGCAAAAAAAAAAAAAAAGAAAAAGAAAAAAAAGAAAAAGAAAAAAATTCTAAAGAAAATATTAGCTAAACAAAAAAAATAGTATATTTTAAAAACAATCATAATCATAATCAAGTGTGGTTTATACCAGGAACGTAAGGATGGCTTAACTTCAAAATATAAATCAAAATAATTTACCACCTTAATAGACTAAGGGAGCTATTTACATGAATAGCTCAAAAAAAATGATGGAAACACATATGATTAAAGGAAACACCTATTTATGATGTAAATGTTAGCATATGTTTTTAAAAAATTCTTTGATAATAGGAAATGAAGAAGATCATCAATCTTTACCTGGTACAAGACTATACTAAGGACTTTTGATCAATTTGTTTTGGCATTCAGAAAAAGGCAAGGTTAGTGCTATCACTGCTACTAGAAATTTTGGTAATAAAAGAAGTCAAGAAAACAAAAGGGTTTTTTGTTTTTTGTTTTTTAAGATTTGCTTATTTTAGAGAGAGAGATTGAGTGAGGGGAGGGGTAGAAGGAGAGTGGGAAAGAGAATCTCAAGCACAGGCGTGTAGAGCCCAACCCGGGGCTTGATCTCATGACTTCAAGATCATGACCCCATCCAAAACCAACTAAGCCACCCAGGCACCCTAAAAACAAAAGTTCTGGAGAATGGGAAGGAAAGAAAAATAAACTAGCATTATATGAAGATATAATGATTATTCACGGAGAAAATCCAACAGAATTTTAAAAATTATTTTTAATACGGGTAGGGTGTGATTGCTGGATAAATAATACTCTTAGAAAATATCAATAGCTCTCTTTTAACCAACTAGGAAACATGACAGTCATAACAGCAAAAGCAACTCTAAACTATTTAGGAATTAACAAAGAATACATAAGACCTCCGCAGAGAACATTTGAAACTATTTTAAAGGGTATAAAAAAAAGGCCTAAACAATGTAAGCATATACCTCATTCATGGATGTGATTACAATATTATAGAGTTCTATTTTCTCCTGAATTAACCTATAACCTCAAGTCATCCCATCAAAATTGAACAGCAGGATTTTTTTAAGGAAATTTCTTAACTTATTCTAAAATGTATATGGAAGATAAAGGTACTGAAAGAACTAATTAATTAAACAAGACATCCTTATCTTAGCCAGTAATAAAAGTGTGCCATGAACTGAGAATGATTAGCTCAACTCTGCAGAACAGATCCAAAATATAATTTGTTAATTAACATAAATTAAAGTTCCAAGTCAATTTTGAGTTGTATTTTCAAAATTCAAACTTAGAGAAACAGAGAAAATGCTGAACCAAAAAGGTAGTTTTGACATAGAATGCTTAGCTTAAGCAATAAATGTGTTCACCAACCATCTGACACGGAAACTGTGAATATCCCAAATGTCAAACATGTATTATCTAATGCCATTCTGAAATACAAAACCAATATTTATTTCTAGCAAATGAATTGCAATGCCATCTATATATTAAGGGCATTTGGAAACCCAATTTCAATCCTCCAAATGCATTTAGGGTCTGTTAACTATCATCTAAACATCATCCAACTCTGTAGAAATAACATATAAAAGGCATAAATCTTTGATCTCAGTTGACTTAAACCTAAAACTTCTCTCTGCATTATTATTCCCTCTGCATTGTTGTTTCCCCTCAATCTCACACTATTACTATCAACCATTCCGCTCTTAGAGCTTCTGAACTCTACTGCCCTTGCTCTTTCTTCAGAAAGAAACACGGTAAGAAATCCTGGTAGTTTGGGAGGTGAGGGCAGGTGCTGAGACTCTGCACTTACGAAACCAGTGATGAAAGAAATGTCTACCTAGTCATGCCATGAGCATACTGAATCCATTTCTAATGCAGTGACCAACGTGGCAATAAAAGTGCTCCCTGGTCCTGTTAGGGTCTTTACTTATCTAAAGACACTCCTGTGCAGACCAGCCCCAAATCCATTTCAACATACCATAGCCACAACGAATACAGAAAATCAAAGAAAACAGGGACTTGGTTCAATTGCTTCCGGGAAAGTGTTTAATCAGAGAAGAGCAAGACAGATGAGAGAAGGAAAACATAAAGGTAAGCCCTTGACCCAGCAGATGAACCATTAAGTCCTCTTACACAACGCAGGCAAGAATGCCCTTCCAAAGACCACCAGTCCCTTTGACCCGTGGGAGAAGACAGCCTCATCACTGCAAAGGGCTAATGTATTACTGAATTCCTTGGCAGATAAATTTTCTTTCTTAGGACTTATGCTGAGTAAGAGCCTTCTTGTTTTTATTTGGTCCAAGTCAACCTACCATCCGAGTGCCTTCCTTGCCCTACCACACTTCCAGTGGCTAAATCCAGGCTTTTTGATCTGAACTGTTCTTTCCTGCTTTATGCACAAAGCAGAAGGATTGCTTCTACTGTCACCCAAATTCTTAACACAAGGGTTGTAAAGATAACTAATAAAGGATTATAAATCACTTTCTGTGTGTGCATTTTAATAGAAATGTGTAATACAAACGTAGATGATTATCTGTACTCTCACCAGCAACAGTTCATTCGTGGTCTCTTTTTTCCCTTTAATATTCTGCAAGAGCAGACACCAAAATTGTTCAAAGTTTCTCTTCTAACATCTGCACACGGTTCTTAATTATAATTAATTTATATGCCTCAAAGGACAGTGTGGGCAGCCCTGCTGAAATCCAAACCTTTTGAAACCTGATTCTGATTACTACCATTTGGCAGTGGATTAGGGCAATTGCATGTATTGGTTTAACAGCAAAATAGCATTTTCAAGTGTTAATAAAAATTATTGGCTTGTCACTGACTATTAAAATGGGGGGGGGTTGTAATGCACAGTGCAAATGGGTGATGGATGGTAAAAAGAGAAGCACAGGACAGGGTAGCAGGAAAATCTCAACTGGGAAGGAGGTCAAAGGAAGATATCAGGATGACAACCGTGAACCAAGGATGGGGCCAGGGCCACTAGACCTTTAGACACTTACCAAGAAAACACTGGTGTTCTCAAGTGCAGATAAACAACCTGTGCTAAAATAGATCTAAATTTTGGGTGTTGAAAATGGCCATGTCCAAGTCCCCCAAGATGACCTGCTCTTCTGTTTCAGTATATTCCAAGCCGCTATAACCCTCAACTGGAAACCCCAGTGCCGCCCAGCAACAAGAAACTCGCTATGTTGTGCCAGGCAGAGGAAAGCTGTGAAGTTGAGAACACAGGCTTTACGTTTACTCCTAACTTGCTGTGCAGCTTGGATCAGTTTTCTTTACCTCTCTGACCCTCAGCCCCCTCATCTGTAAAATGTGAGACTCGCTGCTTTCACAGGATTCCGGTGAAGACCAACTGATTTGACCAATGTTTATTGAATGTTTTGAATGTGCCAGATAATGTGCTACGAGATGAGATCCAACTGAATGCGACACAATCTACAAGGAGCCTTCAGTATCGTGGCCAAGACAGAAAGAAAGACAGGAAATTACAGCACGATGTGACAAGACCTATAATAGAGCACGCCCAGTGCACCATAGAAGGCCACCTAATTCTGCCTGGGAGATCAGGAAGAAACAATACATTGAAATTGCAAAAATAGCAAAATATATGGGATGCCTGAGTGGCACAGTTGGTTGAGCGTCCAGCTCTTGATTTCAGTTCAAGTCATAATCTCAGAGTCGTGGGATCCACGACTCAAGTCTCCACATATGGGGGTCGTGGGTGGGGGGAGTCTGCTGGAGATTCTCTTTCCCCTCCCTTCGCCCATCCCTGCCACTCACACACTCGCTCACTCTCTCAAATAAATCTTTAAAAATATATAATAAAATATTAGTTGGAAGGGTATTATGACACAGTGAAGAAAGCAAGCCAGCGATGTGAAATTTATATCCACAGAAGTGTGTTAGAATTTAAGTGACACTGTGCAT
Source organism: Spilogale gracilis (assembly GCA_004023965.1). Lineage (NCBI taxonomy): Eukaryota > Metazoa > Chordata > Mammalia > Carnivora > Mephitidae > Spilogale > Spilogale gracilis. The sequence goes on along the minus strand of PITA01002256.1, from coordinate 116,660 downwards.
ATAGAGTTCATGTCCAGTGCTTCACAGAACTGCACTTAATTCTCAGTATTATTTTTGACTTTTTAAGGGCTGTGCTATAACAAGAGTATATTCTCTCTTCCTGTGAAAATCTAATTACGTATGCTTTAGAATTTCCTAAGACAATCCCTTGGATCCCATAAATGTGAATTTTGATATAATAACTATTAATAAAATAACCCTGACACAGTACAGGAATAAAAATCTAGAATTCAAAGAGATCTAGAATTGAAATCTGGATTTGACACCTTGTGAGAAGGGAAGCAATAACTTAAATTATCCAGTCCTCATTTTCTTCATTATAAAATAGGGAGGACTGTCCTCACCTCACAGAGTTGTTGTGAATATTAAACAATTTACTTGAAAGCATCCAGCAAATAGCAGGTACCTGACATTTTTTCATTGAATGGGAATATTCAGTTCGGAGGGAGAGAAGGAGTTTCTTTTGCCTCAAATTACTTAGAAAGGAGTCTCTAACTCTCTCCCACCACCCAGTGTAGCTTTAATACAATGTCCACTGACCTTAGAAATGGGTGGTTCTAAAAAGTTAGTCTAACCTCACTTTTATGAGGATGTCAGATGACAGATGGATAGATAGATTGATAGATAGGTAGGTAGATATCTCAAGCATCAATGTCAAGTGCTAGCAAGGCTGAAGAATGTATGTGGGACTCCCATACATTGCTGGTAGTTTTGAAAATGGTGTATATACTCTGGAAGACTGTTTCTAGATTTGCATAATGTTGGACAAGTTTACCACATGGACTGGCTCTCCAAGGTATTTACCTAACTATTGTGAAAACTTCTACTCTACAAAACACTGCATGCAACTGTTTAGAGAATACCTTTTCAGAGTTGCCAAAAACTAGAAACCATCTAAATACCTTTCAGTGGATTAGTAAATAAAATATGGTACAAATAGCCGGACACTACCCAATGATAAAGAGAGCCAATGAGGTACACAACATGGGTGAATCTCAAAGGCAAAATGGTGACCGAATAGAGTCAGATTTAAAATGCTGTATACGGCACAATACCATTTATATAAACATTCTCAAAAAGATAAAAACTACATCAGTGGAGAACATATCAATGGTTGTCATATGTCAAAACATATTAGGGTTGGGGAGGGTGTGGCTGTAAAAGGACAACAAGAGGGAGTTCTGAAATTCTAACTGTGCTGAAAAATCTAAACAAGTGTTTTAAAAATCACAGGCCTGTAGATCCAAAGAAAAGTCAATTTTACTGTATATTAATTTAGAAAGTCAAGTGATACTCCTAAAATTGTTTTCTAAAAAGCTTGTCTATAAGTAATGACCTGATATCTGACATAAACAATATTTAATCCTCCTACCAGGTAGCACCTACCTCCCCCTTATCCCTACCAGCCACCAAGAAGCCACCAAATCTTGTACAAAATAATATAACAACTTCAGCTACATCAAAACACTAATTTACTATCCTTGGAATCCACATCTTCACTCACTAACATTCTCCCTGCATGGAGAACAGGAAAGACAAACCCAATTCTCACTACTCTGGCTAGTAAGATACCTTTCTAGCAAACCCTAACAAAGTGAAGGCAAGGATTATGTCCGTGGTCCTTGTCCATCTCCCGTACATAGCAGAGTGCCTGACATATGGTAGGTGCTCAATAAACATTTCCTGATGACAATTCATGAATGAACCAATGAATGAGTACCTAAAAATACCAATAATGAATTGCCTGTCTCCATCAATACTGACATAGAAATGAAGGCACTGTTTTAAGTCTTTCACTCTCTAAGGGTTATAACATGAAGGAAAATACTACTACAAACCTCAATACCATTTTCAATTTCTTTATATCATACAGGAATCATTCCTAGGTTAAAGTTGTTAGCTGATAATTGCTTAGGTACCCGAGTGTTAATTTGCATGTGTACATATCTATGTGAATCAATGCCTATATGAATGATTTATGTGTATGTACATAATCAGCCCTCTTACCCTTGGCCTCTGAGTTCTAAGATGATTCTGCTGATGAAACATGGCAGTCATGCATGATTCCACCTTCACTCTGAGCCTGCATTTGAAACAAGACATGGGGCGCCTGGGTGGCTCAGTCGTTAAGCGTCTACCTTCAACTCAGGTCATGATCCCAGAGTCCTGGGATGGAGCCCCGCATCAGGCTCCCTGCTTGGTGGAAAGCCTGCTTCTCCCTCTCTCACTCCCCCTGCTTGTGTTCCCTCTCTAGCTGTGTTTCTCTCCATCAAATAAATAAATAAAATCTTAAAAAGAAAAAAAAAACCTCTTTAAAACAAGACTATAAAAGACTTCACAGAGAGCACAATAGCAGAGACAGAATCAATAGGGAACAAAAGTTACAACATTCAAGCTGGATGGGTATTAACCCAACTCTAGACGCACTCATATATTCCTTAATATCAAATGCCAGTTTTATTACTACCATCCGTACACATATTTGTAAACCACACAACAATCATAAATGAGCTCTAACCTCGTTCAAATCCCTCTAACGACACGTGTGGAATTGAGCATCTCCTCAGAGAATTAATCATAAATTGAAACATGACTCTAATTTCCCTTGCCCTTCTTCCACTCATCCCCTTCCTCTCAGATGACTCTGTAGGAATGGTGTAGTAGAAGGGACACAGAACTGAGGACCAGGAATCTCAGGCCTGATAACAATTCTGCCACCAACCAGTCACATGCTTAGAATTACTCGACCACTCTGTGGCTCTATTTCCTTATCAAGGAAATGGGCTCGTGGTTCTCTAAGTCTCTTCTAGCTTTAAAAATCGGTAAAGCCCTCCATCTTCCATTTTCCCCTCAAGCTCAATGTCCAACTCTTCTCTGCTCTGCGCCCTGCGAGGCAGACCTGTCTAAAGCCCATCGACAGGCTTCCTGGTCCTCTGGCTTTTAGCTGGGTTTGAGCAATAGAGAGGGGGAATAAGACCAGCCTAGGGCATTTACTGTTCATGTTTCCCTCCTTGAGGGTCCCCTGTGGATTGGTTGCATCATGTGACCAAAGAGCACAGTTTCCCTAAAATGCTCTCTCTGCATGGCTCTTTCCATACAACACCCCCACCACATTCCAGAAATCGCTCTCCCTTTCCCCCTTTGAGGCTACAGGTGGTAGGAACTACACCAAGTTGCTTCTAGCTCCAGGACACTGTACTACTTCTCATAATTTCTGTGCACTGCCCACACCTTGGTAAACAGTCCTTTTTCTAAACTCACTTCAAACTAAACTGATTCAGGGTACCGCCTGTTTTCTGCTCTAATCTATTTCTCCTGCATTCCCCCAGGAACGCCTAGGCACCTCTCTTAGTTTCAAAACAGCAAAAGCAGGACCTGAATTTGACCACTACCCCCCCAGTAGAATAAAGTCCAGCCTCTCTTGATCAAGCTTCCTGCTCACCCTCGGGTCCTGATAAGCAGCATGATAAAGCGGCAATGCTCTCCAAGTGCCTAGACCTCTGTGAAGAATGGATGAACATCTGCAGAATACTTCAAGAGCATAGCCTTTAGAAGCTAACATTTTGAAAGTTAGGAATGTAAAAAAAAAAAAAAATTGGGAATCAGAAAAACACACCAAACAATTATCAGAACGACTACAAAGCACAGTCCAGAGAAAGGCAGAGCATTTTCATGAAGGAAAATGTGGTCATTAAAGGAGACTTCACACGGCTGAAGAAACGGTCTAGTTAATGAGACCCTAACTTTTTTTCTCTCTCTTTGATTTGGTTAGGATCTGCTGCAAGAAAAAAACTGGATTTTAGAATCAATTTTCCCTGAAAAATTATGAGCCAAAGCATAAACCAAGAAATACAAGAACACAAGAAAACGCAAAGGTGATATTTCAAGACAATATGTGACAGTTGACTTGGCATTTTTTCCTTTAATATGCAGAAATTAAAACAGAAGAATGAAAAAAGGTCTGTGAATCCTTGCTGTAACCATATCAGTAGAGTCACAGTTTGGTCACCCTTCAAATATTATATTGTTTTTAAAGAGCACATAGCCACTGTCTCTGGATATGGCATTTTTATACTGTTGGAACAGCATGTACGAATCACCATGTCTGCCATCATCATGGAAATAGCAGAGACCACGGGCGTAGCCTACACTCCTTCCCATGCCCCACGGAGGCCACACGAAGCCCCCCGCTGACTCAACCCTGTTACGAGCCGTGCCAGAATCCATGGGCAGAGATCTGGGCACCCAGATACAAGGAGTGAACTCAGGGTATCTCTAACTTTCCAATTCTGACTTAGGTTTTGATATATGAGATGCCAGTTGCTTCCATGGTGATCATTTCACAATGCATATAAGTCGAGTCGCTCTGCTCTCTCTCATTTCATCTCAGTAAAACTGGAGAAAGTTAGCATTTCAAAGCAAAGTCTTGACTTACAACCTCACAGCAGAGCTCCTATCCCTTTCACCTCAAAAATCCAATGAATCAACAAATCCTTGTTGAGGCCCATGGTGTGAATCACAGTGAGGTGTTCCAGTCTGGCCCTGACGTCTGCCCACAAGGACACGCACTTGGGCACTGAGACAAGACACACCCGGTCCCCCAACCCTGGACTGACGCACGGCAGAAAGGCGAGTAGAGAGAGACTGCTCTGGGCTCAAGTCCTACAGACGACTTCATCTGGAAGCAGTTCTGAGGGGATGTAAGGTGAGGAGGACACGGCCTGAGCGAAGGCACCCAAGTGAGGCAACACTAAGACAGAAGAGCAGGGAGGCATAAAGCTTATCAGGGAATGGGCAACAGCATGGAATGGCCAGCAGCTAGAGGCCATGGAAAGGGCAGTCTGGGGATAAAGTTGAAAAGATAGGCACAAGAATGTGGGTGCTCAGTGAAGGCGCTTAGAGACTCACTGGCAGAGTGGCAATGAAAGGAGATAGAAGGGACACTCAGTCAGTTGAGTGTCTGCCTTCAACTCAGGTCATGATCCCAGGGTCCTTGGATTGAGTCCCACACCGGGGGTGGGGGGAGTCCATGCTCAGCGGGGTGTCTCCTTCTCCCTCTGCTTGTGCTCTCTCTTTCTCTCTCAAATAAAAAAAATTTTTTTTTAAGGAGAAACAACAACAGGAGGGGAAGGAACAGACCTCCATCATTACACTCAGTTCATTCTCAACTTCCAAGGCGAAGGAAATGGCAGCTGCCTTGGAGAGCTGTTTGGGAAATGGCTTACTACAGCACCGGAAGTCCTCGTCTGCCTCCCAATGACAGCGGCACAGTTAGAAGTTAAAAGCCCAATTTCACCATGATTAAGAAACCGAAGCACTTATGAAATACCATTCACTAAAGTGTTCCTGGTTGAAAGAGTATTCAAGGAAACAGTCCTCTTCTCCACACGAACATTTCCCTGCAGTGATGTGAAGCTAAATATGGCGACCCTGGGCTACTTCCCAGGCCTGTCCTTGGACTCCAGACTCCTCTTTCCCCTCACCTCCATCCTGAGTGTCCTCCCTCAGCTCTTCTGTGTGTTCCTGTCACTTGCTCCTTCAGCCTCATTCAAACTTTCACGGAAACCCACAGCCTCAATGAAACTCTTCTCAGGCCACCTTTGTAGAGTTCTCAACTTCTCTCTGGCCTCACCTCTGTGTGTGTGTGTGTGTGTGTGTGTGTGTGTGTGTGCGCGCGCACGCATGTGTGTGTGCATGTGTGTAAAAGAAAGAAAGAATATCTCATTTTCACTCTTTCTGTCTTTCCGACTCCATGCTCTTCATCTCATTCCTCAACTTTCTTCCCGGATATCTTCTCTTTTCTTAACATTTCCTTTTCTGGAGTTCTTTCCGAGTGCCTTGTGAACCTTTTATCGAGCCGTTTGATTAAAACCACCTAGACACAAGTCACTAGTCACATGTGTGTGAACAATTCTAGTTGCCTCCTGTTTTCTGCTATTCTAGTTGTCCCTGGCTGTGTCCGCAAGACTTATCATTTGCTTCTTCCCCATTTTGCCAGCCCTCCTGCCCTTTCTGCTTCTCCCACTTCAGCTCTCACCTGGCAGCCTCCTGCTCTACTCTCTTACTTTCTCTGGACCATTCTTTCTTTCCTTACCCTGTCTCTCCAGAGGGCTTCATTTCCACCCAGAATTTAACCATGACCCTCCACTTTCCCATTCCCCAACCCAGGCTATGACTCAAATCTTACTCTTCCAAAACTATGAAGAAAGGCCCTTTTACACTTGTATCCATCTGTTTAGTTAACTGGCCTCACTTCAAGGTTAACACAACTGAAAAATTTTCACCCTTCTTCAGGTGCCTTTGTCCTTATCCTTCGCCTAATTTATGTTCAGGTCTAAGTCAAACCCTCAGTTTCAGCACCAAATCTTCCTTCATCACCTGATGCAATGTCCTAATGTTTTCATACAACCATCTTTTCCTCTGGTTTCTTCTCACACTCCACACCAAAATATCCCAACTGGAATCACTTTCTTCTGCTTGCAAAACTATGTCTATCTTTGAACCCTGACATCTTCTTTCCTAGTCTCTCCTTCCCTTCAGAATCTACTTAGAGATACAGCGATACGGCCTGACAGAATGTAACTGATCCAGCCTGAGCTCCACAGAGTTTAATGAAAGGAGCTGCTAAGCCTTTACGCTTACACCTAATTAATCATTCGTGTCTTGAAATTCACTCGTTCTTCCACAAGTCATCTGATTGTTCATTCCCACACCAATTTTCTGAATTTCCATCTGTCTCTCCTCATTGAGAGTCAACATGGCTCTTTCTTACACAGATTTCTCTAGGAGACAGATGAAGAAGTAATGCAAGGATCAATCAGTTATAAATGACACAAAGAGTATGTGTCACATTTGCCAAGAGGAAGGGGACAGACTGGGTGCCACAGGGCGACTCCGGGCTTATCAAGAGCATTTCCCAGGAGATCTGTATGTCCGAGCAAACAGAAGAGCTCTGGTCAGGGATGTGTGAAAGCTGGGAGGGGGCTGAGCAAAACATCAGGAAGCTCCCTGGGACTGGTATGGACTGGAGAATAAATGTAAGGCATCAAAGCCAGAAATCCTAGCTTATCCAGGAGAAGAAGACTAGCCAAGGAAGTCATAATGACAAACATTTTTTTTTCAAAATTGGCAAATATGATCTATTTTTTTCAAGAGGCATCAAGAAATAGTGGGAAACATTCTGGATTTGAAAAAGAAAGACTTATTATGTGACCTTAAGCACATCACTTGGCCTCAGTGAATCTCAGAGAAGTAGCTCATCTCCAAAACATGAACAACAATGCCTATTTCTCGGGGTTGTAAGACTTACATGAGAAAACAGGTATAGATGTAGCTTACAAATTTAAAGGTACTATGCAAATATGTAGGTTTGCTATTATTAAATGGTACTAACAAATAAATTATTCACTCATACTGACCCCAGCATGTAAATTTTAACTAATAATAAAACTTCTTTTTTTGGGTCAATTATACTGAGGTATAAGTTGCACACATTAAAATTTGCCCTGTCAGGGGTGCCTGGTTGGCTCAGTCATTTAAGCATCTGACTCCCCATTTTGGCTCAGGTCCTGATCTCAGCATTGTGAGATCAAGCCCCACGTGGGGCTCCAAGCTCAGGAAGGAGTCTGCTTGAGATTCTCTCTCTCCAATAAATAAACAAATTTCTTTTAATTTTTCAATTTATTTATTTATTGGAGAGGGAGAGGACAGCATGAGCAAGCGTGTGTGTGTGTGTGTGCGCGCGCGCGCACGCACATGGGTAGAAGGAAAAGGACAGAAAGGGAGGAGGAGGGAAAAGCAAACTCCCCACCCAGCATGGAGCCCAGTTAAGGGATCAATCGCACGACCCCGAGATCATGACCTGAGCTGAAACCAAGAGTCAGAGGCTCAACTGACTGAGTCACCCAGGCATCCCAAATAAATAAATTAAACATAAAAATAAAAAAAAGCTAAGAAACTTTGCCCTTTCGGGTATACAGTTCTGTAAGTTTTAACAAACTATGCAGTATGTAACCACCACCATAATTGAGACATAGAATATTACCATCACCCAAAATGTTCCCTGTGCTCCCCTGAAATTAATCCCTTCTGCTCTTTCCCATCCCTGACAACCACTGACCTGTTGTCCCTATAATGTTGTCTTTTCCAGAATATACTGTACATGTAACCACCATCCTCTATGCAGCCTTTTTAAAAAATATTCATTTAAGAGAGAGAGAATGAGCAAACACACAGAGGGAAAAGGTGAGGGAGAAGCAGACTCCCTATTGAGCAGGGAGCCTGGTGTGGGGCTTGATCCCAGAACTCCGGGATCATGACCTGAAGCTGAAGGCAGATGCTTAACTGACTGAGTCACCCAAGTGCCCCTCTATGCAGCCTTTTTAATCGGACTTCCTTCACTTCAAAGGGCTTTTCAGAATCCTTAATGTTGTTGTGAGGATCGGCACTTTGTCCTTTTAATTAGCAAGTGATGTCCCTTTGTATGGATGAACCGCAGTACGTTGATCCATTTGTTGTCAATGGCCATTCAGGGCATCTCCACTTTTGATGATTATGAATAAAGCTGCTACAGCATTCACATTAATTCTCACTTTAAACATGTGTTTACATTTCTCTTAAAAGGATACCTAGGGTTAGGAATGCTGGGCTATATGGTAAGAGTAATTTTAATTTTTAAATTGCAAACTTTTCCAAAGTGGCTATACCATATTGTATTTCCACCAGTAGTTCCTCCGTGTTTTTACCAACATTTGCTCTTAAGGTTTCCTTCTTTCCTTCCTTCTTTCCTCTACCTTTCCTTTCTTTTCTTTCTTCCTTTCTTTCCTCCTTCTCTCCTTTTTTCTTTTGTTTAATCTCCACCCATCCTACAGATGGTTAGTGTAACTCACTGTGGTTTTGATATGAATTTCCTGCCAGCTAATGGTGTTGAGGATGTTTTCAAGTGCTTCTTTACTATCAGTACTTCTATTTTGGTAAAGTATCTTTTGCCCATTTTTTAATTGTGTTGTTTGTTTTACTGTTGAACTGTGAGGTTTCTTTATATATTCTAGAAACAATATCTTTATATATGTATTTTGTACATATTCTCCCCTACTCTGTGGCTTATCTTATCATTTACTTAACAATGCCTTTCAAATGGTGGTGCCTGGGTGGCTCAGTTGGTTAAGCGACTGCCTTGGGCTCAGGTCATGATCTCGGAGACCTGGGATCGAGTCCCACATCAGGCTCCCTGCTCGGCGGGAAGCCTGCTTCTCCCACTCTCACTCCCCCTGCTTGTGTTCCCTCTCTGGCTGTGTTTCTCTCTGTCAAATAAATAAAATCTTTAAAAAAACAAAACAAGACAGAACAAAAACAATGCCTTTCAAAGAACAGAAGTTTTTATTGTTAATGAGTCCAATTTATCAATTTTTTCTTTTCTGGTCAGAAAATGCTCTTTGTATAACTAATCTTTCCCTAAACCAAAGACACAAATTTTTTTCTCCCAAAGACATAAATATTTTTAAAGATTTTATTTATTTATTTGAGAGAGCCAGAGACAAAGCACAAGTGGAAGAGGAGGAGCAGAGGAAGAGGAATAAGCAGACTTCCTGCTGAGCAGGATTCAATCCTAGGATTGTGGGATCATGACCTGAGCCTAAGGCAGATGTTTAACCAATTGAGCCACCCAGGCACCCCAGTTTCATATTTTTATAGTGATAGTTCTATGATACATTCTAAGTTACTTTTTCACATAGCATACAGTTCTCTTTTTTGGTCAAAATAAATTGTCTATATATGTGTGGGTCCACCTCTGAACTCTCTTCAGCCTGACTGATCTTTGTCTCTTCTTATGACAATACCACATTATCCTGATTACTGTTGCTTTGTAGTGAGTCTTATAATCAGACAATACCTGTCCTCCAACATTACCCTTTTATTCAAATTGTTCTGACTTCCTTTGCTTCTCAGGATAAATATTAGGATCAGCTGTCAACTTCTACAAAAAGGCTTGTTGGGATTTTTATTGAGCTTGTGTTGGGTCTATACAAAAATATGAGAGCTGACATCTCAATACTGAGTCAAATATTTTATAAAATTTAGCCCTACAAATCTCTCTCTATATATAGGAAGAGTAACCAAAAGAAATTAGGGGTTTCTTTTCCCTTTTTTGTGAGGCATAATTGACATATTACATTACTTTTAGGTGTGCAACATAGTGATTCAGTATTTTTGTATGAATGTTTTTGATGTCATAAATTTATTTTTATATTTCAATTTCTAATTCTTTATTGATAGCATATATAAGTACAATTAATTTTTGTATATTGACATTGTATCCTGTGACCTCACTAAACTTCCTTATTCATTTTAGTAGGGTTTTTTTGGTATATTCTTTGCTACCTTCACCTAAATGATCACAAATAAAGAGTTTTATTTTTTTTCCTTTCACTTCTTTTTCTAGTTTTATTTTTAAGATTTTATTTATTTGACAGAGAGAAACACAGCCAGAGAGGGAACACAAGCAGGGGGAGTGAGAGAGGGAGAAGCAGGCTTCCCGCTGAGCAGGGAGCCCGATGTGGGACTCAATCCCGGGTCTCCAGGATCATGACCTGAGCCAAAGGCAGTCGCTTAACCAACTGAGCCATCCAGGTGCCCCTTTTTCTAGTTTTAAAACTGGCTAGGAACTCCAATGTAATTTTTCACAGGAAAGGTACAGGGAATATCTTGTTTTCTTCCTAATCTGAGAGAGCATTCAAGTCTTTCAGAATGAAGTAGCATATTACCTGTAAGGCTTTCGGTGGGTGTCTTTTTTCACGTTAAGGAAGTTCCTTCCTACTTCTAGTTTGGTGAAATCTTTTAGTTATGAATATGTATATATAACCAGGTTTTATATTTTTGTTGTTGGTTTCCTTTACTGAAAATATTTTTTCCACCTTTGCTTCAAGATTCCTTCTATGAGCTTGGCTGCTCATAGAGACTTGAGAGAAGGGACCGGTGCAGTCAAATGACCACCTGTAGTGGGTGACTTTGGTTAGAGGCTGTGAGACTGACTAAAGGATAACAGCAAGTTCAGCGGCAACCCAAGGAGGTTACAGCTATTCACGGAGGAGATAATCAGGCCATTTAAAAAAATGGCTGGAGAGGAGATAATAGATCTGAAACTGGCGAAGGGTACAATGCCATAGATGCAGATAAAGTGTATTAAAATTGTCCTTTACACCAACATTTGAGGAAGAAGTCAGTGATGGGGGAAATTTAGGAAGTAAGTTCTGTGTGTTTTATACCAATTTCCATGGGTCAGCACTACAGAGTTGTAGAAAATCTGGTAGACAATGGAAAATAAATTCTAAACCACAGAAAAAGAGCAATCAGGGCCAAAAACAAAACAAAAAAAAAAACGAACCTGACTTAAGTGTCAACTAAAGGAAGATGAAATCTCTCTCTAAATTGAAAACACATGTAAGAGAAGATCTTTTCTGACTACCAGGATGTGGTTAGAAACTCCCAAACTAACTTTTTCTCCCCACTCTTGGGAGAATTTTCACTTTTTCTTCCTTCCTGTTTGCTTTGCTCTCTGCTGCCTTGGTTAGAGCCCAGCACTGCCCCCTGCCTGTGAACGCACCCAGATCCCCACATCACTCACACCAGCATGGCCACCACCTGAGGAGTCTGGGAAGTGCTGGCAACAAACTTAAGGAAGGCTTAACTAGGCTTTTTATGTGGTCTCAGGAATCCACCACACTTCATAAAGTTCAAGCAAGAGTCTCAGAAGCTGATTTTCAAGACACAATTTGTTCATAAGACAGAGTCTTCATGCCCAGAAGGGAAAAATGTGGGAGCAGAGTAGAGAGTCGATTAGAGAGCTCATATGGAAGGCAGTAGTCCTCCAAACACGATCTGCAGGCAACTTGTCTCAGAAACACTTGAGTGCTTGGCAACCTCTGCAGATCCGCAGGCCTAACCCCAGAAAAAGTGATACAGAATCTCCAGAAACAGAACTCTGACGACTCGCAGTTTTCACAAGGACCCCAAGGAGTATTGTGGTGCACCACAGGTAGAGACATGCTGAACAGAGGAGGGCAGCAAAACCAGAGGCTCCCCAATGCAACCCACCAGTACACACAAGCCTCAGAGCAGCATTCCTCAAACTGTGGCTACAATCGGCACTGTTTAGTGGAACTAACCAGAACGGATCAGTTGACCTTATGCAGAACTCTTAGAACCTCAGCTCATCCCATGATGAACTCTCCATCCAAAAGCCATGGAGACCGTCAGGTCAGATGCTGCCTCAGGAGAAGGAAGCATTTTATCATTGTTCCCACACAGCTCTGCAGGAACTTGCTTGCTCGAGGCCTGGGTCCCGAGCAAATCTTTAGGAAAACCAGCAATGTGCATTCAGAAAAGCTGAGTAGGTCAGCTGGGGGCAATGGACTTGTGAGGCTGGACAGCCCGGCGGGCTGAGGTATGACTTGGATGGAGTGAGCTGAGGAGCGCTGAGGGGCACGCGGGAAGGGCCAGGTGGCAAGGAGACTGGCACAGAGAAACAAAGCCAAGACATCAGCCAGCGGTGGAAAGAGATATGCCCATGAACAGCTGCCCTAGTTCCAGAAGGGGGTCCAATACTCACCCCCAACACCCCCTCCAGGGTCCTCCTGAGGCCCATCATCCTCACCCAGGAATAAACTTCCTCAACCAAGCCAGTTCCGGAGGCTTCAGGGCTTCTCAACGAATTTCAGGAATGATGATACCATGATACTGAGGTGCGCAGAATCAGTCCTCATTCCTAAGCACTTACTTACTGTGTAATAACCACGCTCTAAACGCTTTACATGTGATTCTCAAGTAAGTCACTTCAACCTCACACAACCCTATGAGGCAGATGCAATTTTTAGCCCATTGAAGAGATGAGTAAACTTAGGGGTACAAAAGTTAAGTATAAATTTTAAGCTACACTTTTTTAGTTATACTTCTGGTGATAACGTTTTAAAGTTAAGTAACCCCAGGTTACACTGCTCCTAAATGGAAACGTTGGGATATGAATTTAGGCACGTATTTCTAGCATCCCTGCACTTAATCACTACCCTATACATCCTTTAAAAATGCCAGCACAGAAAAACATTCCATGCTAGAAAATCATTACAAAAATCAGCTGAAATGCTTTTGAAGAAAGGTTCAATGATACAGATGAAACAAAAACATGGGTAAAAATGAAAATAGATTATAAGAATTTTAATAAGAAGAGTGGCTTCTTAAAAACTTTTTATTAACAGATAAGAACATAGATTATAAATGTATATGCAACTCAATGAATATAAAATAAACCATTACTTAAATGCTTTTATTTAGAGAAATAGTCATGGGGGAAAAAAAGGAATGCCTGTTCTCTCTATCCCTGAAACTAAATTTAAAAAAAACTAATATAAAAACTAATAAATAAAACTATACATAAGGCGGAGGGGGGGCAATAAGGAACAGAATTCAATAGAACTCTTACAAAAAGATCAGCAAAAGATAGCATGAATGGAAGCAGCAGAAAAAAAATAAATAAAAGAAACGAAATCAAAACTCCTGAAAGACTAATTCAATTCTTAGTCAAAGCGACCTGCTTTCAGAACACTTTGGGATTTATTGTAGTCTTACTTACACTTACCCACTCATCTAGGACAAGTAATAATTATGCAAAGTGAGTAATGAAGACTGGGGGTTTCTGAATCTCATATATCTTATTTCTTTGGAGCGGTTGTGAAGGTGAGAGTGCCAGTAAATGTTTCTCTGTGCCAATAAGCCCCCAGGTATTTACTTCTGAGTTCTGTGGCCAGGGATTACATTTATGTAGCACCTTCTCTCTGAAATGGAAAAGAACCCATGTCACATCTTCCAGTGCATGGTGACACTGGCTCTGTGTGAGTGGCTGTGGACTTGCCCCAGGGCTGGTGAAGTCCCCATCCACCTTCATCTGCCTCTACAAGCCCACTAGCTCCTTTGTCCCAATTCCAAGTCAGTTGGGCAAACAATGAAATAGCCGAAGTGGCATTAGAAAGAGAAGGCAAAGAAATGAAAGAGGAAGAGGGAATAAGTGAAATGAGTATGAAAGGAAATAGAAACAAGGACGTCTAGGTGGTCAGTCTGTTGAACATCTGAGTCTTGATTTTGGCTCAGGTCATCATCTCAAGGTCATGAGACCGAGCCCTGTGTCAGACTCTGCGCTGGGCATGGAGTCTGCTTAAGACTCTCTATCTCCCCCTCTAGCTCTCCCTCTGCCCCTCCCCACTCACGCTCACTCTCTCTCTTAAAAAGGAAAAAAAAAGAGAGAGAGAGGGAGACTAATGGTTAACCCCAAAATCAATATATGTAACATCTCTAGGCAAAGAAAACAATTTTGCCACCTATTAGCTTGGCATAGGGCATAAAGAAGCTTTTGTATCTGAGTCTGCTAAGGGAATTTTAGGCAAGCACAGTATAATTACCTAACTTAGTAACATTTAGAGCTCCATCTTCTAACTACTTTCTAACCTTTACTTAATTAACTTTCACAAAACCTCTGCAAGGTAAGCATGTATTAAATACCCAGCTTATAAATGGACAAACCAAGAGCAAGAAGTGAAGTAACTTACCTAAAACCAAAGAGAAAGGCTGGCATGTGAAATCAGAATGTGAACAGCAGTAAAGTATTTCTGTTCCCCATGACCATGCCAAACCCATATTTTTCCAAATTGCTTGTGTTCTCAACCTCCTAGTGCTTACAGAATGGCACCAAAGATGGATTTTTTTTTGCACTGGTAAAATGGGCATGCACGGGCTGTCATTCAAGTAACAAAGAGAAGTGCCTTTCCCACAAGTAGATATGAGCCCAGAAAGCTAGAATACCCAGTGATTACAGGTACAATAATGTATAATCATGCAAACAAAGCTCCCCATCAGTCAGTCATTCTTCAGCCTTGCTGGTCAGCAGACTTTATCTCTTCTAGGCTTCTAAGCGAAGTCTGATCAAGGCAACCATCTAAGACTCTCCGGTTAGTGGGGACTGAAGTGCTCTACCTTAACTCTGTCCTCACCATGCCTGGGAGGAACTGAGGGCCTGCTGCCCACCAGGAGCCCCTGCCACACCAACCCTGACTATGCAGCTAGTTTCCTTGATTGTTCTACAATCCCCTACTACAGTTCAAAGGCTTGCTTTGAACTCTAGCTCACCAACCAGAGCCCTGGCCTTCTCCTTGACTGTTGCATTTCTGCCTTGTAGATGAACACAAAGCTCTTGTAAACTGCAAAGCCTAAATTGGATGTTGACATCTGACTGTCCCTAGGTGGCTGGTGGGTCGGGATCACCACCACTCCATGCGCACAATGGCAGTGCTAAACAGTCTATTTAGGAGAAGCTTAGAGGCAGCAATCCGGTTGGAAAGAGAAGCTAAGAGACTATGATAAAGTAGCATTTCCACAGCTGACACTATTTTTACTGGGTATATCTGTTTGTTGAGATGAGGGAGTGCCGAGGGAAGGCTTGTCAATATTAGGGAACTATGCTTGCCCCACACCATTCTGTATGTCCTTGCTGTCTCTCAAACCAGCTCAAGTATTTCGGTTTCTAAAACCAAATTGGAAGAGCCAGTGAAACAAAGTGGATGGTGGCTGTCAAGTCCAGAGCCCCTGCTCACCAGCACCCTGGACCCAGTGTGACTTCTGCCCAGCCCAGTGAGGACTTAAAAGGAGGCCATGCCCTTTGGGCACCATACAGACTTTCCACTCTGGGAGAGAAGCACAACCCTGGGCACCATGGTCTGGGAAGCTGCAAACTCCAGTGGGCCCAGCACCCTTCCAAGCAGGTTTCCTCGGCTGGTGAGGCCACCCGAGGGCAGTGGCTTCTTCAATCCTGTACTCTAGTCAAGCCCCACGACCTCCGCTCCCTGTCAGGATCACTGATGTGTTAGTTGATTACCATCTTTCATCTTTTGGAATGTGATTTTCAAATGTGTTATGTATTTCATTTGCCCAATGCCCTGGATACTGGATTAGAACACAATTGCACCAGATTACACTATTTATTTTACATGCTTGAAGATAGAGCCTCTTGAACTCAATATGCAAATGAGAGTGAATAATATGCAAATCTATGTTTTCTGCCAAAACTCTGGCATTTTTCTTTTAATGGGGCTGTGATTCCTATTTGAGAAGGAAGAGCATCTTCCTCACATTCCCCTGCATCAATGCTCCCCCCTCCTCCCTTCAAGGTCCTGACCAGCTTGTAACTTCACTAAGTTTCAAAGCCCTGAGAAAATTACAGGGTCTGCTAAATTACATTTAAACCTATAATGTTCATTCCAAGACATTATTCAGTGCCTTTCAATAGGTGTGCTACAAATGCAATGAGGGTCACACTACTTCACTGTCGAATTGGAATTTTATTCTTAACTTCATGAAATCTGACAGCCCCCTTACTAATTCTAAATTTAAATGTTCTCACCTACTATACAGATGCAGCCACACAACCTTTCTTTAAAAAAAAAAAGAAAAGAAAAAAAAAAAAAGAATGCAGTTTAAAGTGAAATTTACAATGGTGCTGGTAAAAGGTGTCAGACTGGCTCCGGAAAAGTTGAATCCTCTATTTAGCCTCAGAATAGTAAATTACATGTATGTTACAAATGGGGCCAGAACCACCACTACCCTCATTACCATAATCACCACCAAAGCTACCAGGAGAGAAAGATGTGCTCAGAACCAAGAGAAGCTACTGAAGACACTAATCAAATTTAACAGTTATTTGCCTACAAATTACAAGGCACTCTATTAAATTGTCAAAAATATAAAGGTTGAAATAAGCCTTATGCTTTAGAAGTGTACGATCTAATAAAAATAATGACAATAAATAATATTCATTTACACTTATTTTCACCAGGCACCGTGCTATCCACTTAAAGTGGGCACATCATTGGTTCCTCATGACAACCATACCTGAGCAGTTAAAAAAATAATAGAGACCACATTCCAATCCAAAGAAGCCATCTTCGTGATTCACATACAAATAATCACTGAAAGGAACCGAACTGCAATTTCATAGGCTAAACACAACTGTCCCAAAGAACCAAAGTGAGATCCTTAAATTAACTCTCAGAAAAGGTTTTCATTCAGGGCTATAATAACATAAGGGAAGAAAGAAATCAGAAGCTCCATCTCCCAATGGCCCAGTTCTAATTTGTATTTTATGCTTATCTGTCAAATTCAATAAAATGTCCTCATGGTTCTCTAGTCCTAGTCCTTTTATAAAGAATATTATTTTTTAAAAACTATTTCAAATTCTTATAATGAAATGTCACACGGGCTAGATTTATCCCTCCTATGTTGGGAATGGAATAAATGAGATCCCCTAAGTGACCCGAGGGCTTGTGAGGGCCCAAGATTCCCAGGCACTATAAGCCAACAAAGTACACAGGCCAAGAAGAAACTGTATTCTCTATTCTACTCCCATTCTCCCTATTCTCCCACAACTTGCTTATCCCTTTTGGTTTTGCAGAAGTGCTAGAGGCAGGGGCACCTGGGTGGCTCAAGTCGTTAAGTGTCTGCCTTTGGATCAGGTCATGATCCTGGAGTCCTGGGATCGAGGCCCGCATCAGGCTCCCTGCTTGGTGGGAAGCCTGCTTCTCCCTCTCTCATTCCCCCTGCTTGTGTTCCCTCTCTAGCTGTGTTTCTCTCTGTCAAATAAATAAAATCTTAAAAAAAAAGAAAAAGAAAAAAAAAGGAAGTGCTAGAGGCAAGGCACGTCACCTTGTATAAAAACACTTCTGCCTGCAAATACAAAACACTCCCCAAAACCTAGTGGTACAAGAAAATATGGTGAAGCCACAGGGCTTCAAACGAGAGTGCCAAAGGCTAGCTGTGGCCTAATCCTATGGTTCTCTTGAAAACTTTAGGGAAATGCAGGTTATCTAATTAGCTCCCCAGGACGACAAAATGTTATTGAGGTTTTAGAAGTGAATCCTCTAGCTTGCACCAAACTGATTCATTGGACATCTTGAAAGATATATGTACTTGTTATTTATGAATGGACTTGATCAACGGACTTGAAAGTACATTCTCTTTTATGAAACGAGTGTATGTAGAGCTCAGAGCAACAGTCATCAGGGATGAAAACCTACAGTCAAAGTGGAGTTGTGGCATGACCAAAAACATCACCCGAGAATCATTCCAATGGCTCTAGGTTTGTTCCATATTCAAATGACTTGATCAGTGTTGACCAATGACTGACACTTGGTGCATATCCAAGTGCTTTTTTACATATAAATGTGACTGAGTTGTTTCAAACAACTTTTGAATTACATCTGAGCAGCCATATTTTAAAATGGCTAATGCGCTGTTTCACCACTATTATCAATAAACTCTTCATGGGCCCTGTACACACACTGATTTCTAAGCATACAGCCAACGACCAAAGCAGTGTGTGTCCCTGTTTTTCCTACACTGGTGAAGAGTATAATGTAGAAGACATCACAGGAACCATTAAAAATTCTATTTCCAAAGTAGTCTTTTTTTTTTTTTTTTTTTTTTTTTTTTAAAGATTTTATTTATTTGACAGAGAGAAACACAGCCAGAGAGGGAACACAAGCAGGGGGAGTGAGAGAGGGAGAAGCAGGCTACCCGCCGAGCAGGGAGCCCGATATGGGACTCGATCCCGGGTCTCAGGGATCATGACCTGAGCCGAAGGCAGTTGCTTAACCAACTGAGCCACCCAGGTGCCCCCAAAGTAGTCTTTAGTAACATAGAATAGTTCTTAAGTTGTGAGGTCAAATGGAAGAGAAACATGAAAAAAAATTTGACTTTTGATTTTGATAATCCACAGAAATAAAGGAAGAAATATACTGAAACAGTAAATAAAAAACATTCATTAAAAAAACATTCATTAAATTCTTTAATCATTATTAACTAATGCCAAACTGCAAAGAATTTAAGAAAGTTACAGACTGTACACATTAGCAACCTGGAAATCTCTGGAAAGATATACATAAGCATATCTCACTTGACTTACTAGATGTGTACCTGAAAGTCTATAAATAAAACTCAGATATTCGAAAGCCATCCACCCAGAGGCACAGCATGATAGCTTGCCATTTAAAACTATGATTTTAAGAAACTAATGTCCGAGAGGAAAAAAAAAAATCAACCAAGAACAACCAAACAAGCAACTCAACACATTGTTAAAGGAAGAGGCAGGTTGCATTCATCTGATTTATACACTGATGACACAAAATTACGTTCACATATATAATCAGGAATATAAAATATACTGCAGAGATAAGCAGAAAATTCGCAAAAGAAAGATTATGAATGATTAGCATAAAAATTGTTCAATATCTAATTATAGAAATCAAAGTTAACTTAGCAGTAGAGTACAATTTTTACCAAATCATAAATATTACTTATTTAGTTTTTAGAGGGAAGTAGACAAAACATGGGGGGAAAGGTACTCTCACACATTACTACAGAGAGTATAAATTGATTAAAAAAAATTTTTTTGGAAAAGCCATTTAACTTATGGAAAAACGCTCCTACCTTTGACCCATAAATTCAATTTCTGGGAATCTATCCTAAGGAAATAATGTAAAATATAGACAGAAAAACTCTACACACCAAAATGTTCACTGCAGCTTCATTTATAATAGTGAAAAATTGAAGGTAATTAAATGGCCGAGAGTAAGAAGGTGGTTAAGTAAGCTATGCTATAGATATATGAGAGAATGCTAAATAACCTAAAAAATTATGTTTACTAAGAATTTTATTGGGGTATTAAAAAGCAGCACAAAAAATGGTATGATACAATCTATTCAAAAATGAGTAGAAAAATGTTGGTAGGAAATACACCAAAATGTTAACAACCATTATCTTTGTTAGAATTTGAATGATTTTTTTTCTTCTTTCTATCAATTTTTCCAAATATTACACAATGAGCTTATATGTTACATTCAATTAAAAAAAGTTATTAAAGTTATATTTTACATATATTTCAAGCATTTGCACCAGTCATTTAATAGAAAAAGACAAAGGAGGAAAGAAGAATAAAACTGAAATAAAGCAGAGAAAAAAAATCAATGGAGCATCACCGTCTTCTTATCCCCTTTTAGGTACTGCGACTGAGTTTTCTTTTTAAGACTTTATTCATTTATTTGACAGAGAGAAACATAGCTAGAGAGAGAACACAGGTGAGGGAGTGGGAGAGAGGGAAGCAGGCTTTCCGCTGAGCAGGGAGCCCGATGTGGGGCTCGATCCTGGGACTCTGGGATCATGATCTGAGCCGAAGGCAGATGCTTAATGACTGAGCCACCCAGACACCCCATGGTACTGCCACTTTTTAAAGCCATGTTGGGATTTAGCAATTACAAGCATATGAAACACCTTACCCCATTTGCTGAATAAAAATAAGTTAAGTGCATAAATATGTCTAGGGTCAGGTATTTCCTATTTCTGACTTAAAGGAATCACATGATGAATCATTCTGCAAAGAGTCATTTCTATAAAGTGAGCGATCTAATTCTGAGTTGCCAAGTTTATTTAAAGTGCTGCACCTCTTTGGTGTGCATATAAAGGCCCGTGCGCACTGTGTAAATATTGTGAATGTGTGTGCATCGTGTAGACACATAATAAAGAACAAAACAGCAACTAAGAGTTGTATGGGTTGGTTTAGGTCAACCCTCTCTCTTGCCAGAGGAAGAAACTGAGGACCAAAGAAATTATGAGGCCAAGAAATTTTCTCAGGGTCTCGTGGCCAGCCCATAACAAAGCCAGTATATGGTTGGACTACCAGTTTCTAATTTATTAATTTACAAACTAATTCACATCACCAAGTTTATATCCCAGTGCTAGGAATATAAGAAACCGGAAAACTAAAATAAAGTTGCAGTAACTCCTTAGCTCTTACCCAACCCAGGAAAGGAACACTTGGCGCTTGAACCATTCTATATGAGGAAGGGACTTCAAAAGCTGCTGGGAGTGGGTGGCTGAGTTCTTTGATCTGTGAATGATTGTCCTGGGTGGTCTCTAATTGCTCAATTAGCAGAATAAATGTAAAGTAGAGCCCAAAACAGTATTTGCTTTGTTGGTATGCTAGGATCAAAACAGCTCTTTCCAAAATTTCAAAGGCCAAGTATCTCAGAAGTTCTTGAGAAATGACAGAAAAGTGAATTAATAATGTAAACTGAACTCTGCAGACTATAAATATTTTACAGTTCTTGTACAACATCAGGCTAGGTATCCCTGCTCTGTAATTCTTGGTGGCTGTGATTAGCCTGTGTAAAGTATTTCAAGGTGACTTATTAAGATTATCTGAGGGCTTCAGAAAAAGTTTTTAAATGTAGATTTTCAGATCCTTTTCATGCTTTGTCAGTTCCTCTAACTTTGGGATCTAAAGAGGTGTCTTTTGGCTTAAGATCCTTGTGCCTATTAATTAGAGCAATATTGTATGTAACACAGATTGATTAAAGTAAGACTTAAATCACTTGGGCAGAACATCTTAACTCTTTTATTTTGCCAGATGTATGTGTATCTATTAGAATATATATGTTTTATATTTCTTTGATACTATTTAGGCAAATTCCATATGCAAGTATTTTCTACATATAGAAACTTAATGGTGATAATAAAGTAGAAAATAATGTATGCAAACGGGATTACAGTGTGATTTCAGAGAAGAGATAGAGTGTAACAGAGGGCTCTACCACTGCCGAGTCTCCTTTAACTGGCAATGAACCCAGAGCTGAGAACAGCAGGATCGTGCCAAGGGAAATGAGTAATAGTGAAGAAGATCAGGACAGGAGTGCAGAGCTGACAAAGCTAAGGTGCAGGAAGAGTTTGGCTGTGACAGGTCCACGGAGGATTGTAATTAAAGATCAAGGCAGACGTTTGGAAAAGAACCAAGCAGCAGATAGGGTGTCTATCCTAAAAGATCAAAGCAATGGGGGTGAGTCCTTCAGAAGGCCTGTGGCATCACCACTGGCCAGCAAGGGCATGCAAAGAATCCAATAAAGTGATGAGACTAGGAATCATTTAAGAAAACAATCACTAAGGCCACAGTGATGTTTGTAAAATCCAAAATACATCTCCAAAATGAGTAAGTTACAACTACGTGGCAATAATTTTCCTAAGTCGTATTTAAAAAGTCCGCTCCGCTTTCTCAATTATCCTCCCATGGTGATCTCATTGCTCTGTGGATAACTGAAGTCCTTGAAAAAGAAAAGTCCAGAATATATAGTTGTTTACTATACGTAAAGGCTATTATCACTTCATGGCAAGACAGGATACACACTACAAATTTCACTATCTAGCAAGGACTAGAGAGCGCGTGCCTGGCTTGCACATACACTAGCTGAGTGACCTTGAATAAGCCATTTTAACTTTCTTATCCAGGGGTTTCTCCTCTGTAAAGTGGAGATAATACCTACCTTGCAGAAGAACTCTTGTGAAAATTAAATGTGATAATGTATATAAAGTACCAAGGCACCTTTACCCCCCAAACAAATGCTATTTGTGATAATGATTATGATGAGCAGGGTGCTGCTTCTTTAAACTATCGCAAATATTTAAATTTCTCCATCCCTTGCTCTTTTTGATTGCCCATCATTCCTCTGCCTCCCACCTCCCCGCAACTCTCTCACAAACGAACAAGAACTAGAGAAAAGCCTGATGTATCAGAGAAGTTTCTCATGGACGGGACACATTTCCTCAGAGCTTCTCAGGTCACTCATGCCTCTTTCATGAGGGGAAATCAGAGCCCCAGACCAGCCAGAGCCTTGCTGCAGAATCTCTCCAAATCGCTTCATCAGCTTTCTAAATCTTTCCAAAGAAAAGATTTCCGAGGGGAGCCTGGGTGGCTCAAGTGGTTAAGCATCCAACTCCTGATCTCATCTGGGCACAGGTCTCGATCTTACGGTGTGAATGTAAGTACCAGGTTGGGTTTCACCCTGGACATGGAGCCTACTTTAAAAAAAAAAAAAAAAAAGTTCTCTATCCCCCTCCCAACACACTGATAAAGCCCAAAGTTACAAACAAGCAGGCACAGAAGAGAGAAACACCACTGTGAAAATCAAGAGTACATAAAACAATCAGCTAAGAGACTCCCAAATCTTTAATATTTGACAAGACAACACATTAAAATATTAACCTCCTTACTTATCATTTCCCAAGAAAGGTCTCCTGAAGTCTGCTGAGCTCTAACTCTGTTCTCAGTCTACAGAAAGTGTATAGGCTCTCCCACTGAGTGGGGGCCCTCAGATCCTTGGAAGTAAGTGGCCAGATCTCAGTTAAGACACTTACCTCTCTTGACCTGCACCTCCTTTCTGGAAAATAAGGATGTTGCATTAGGTAATCCTGAAAGTCCATCCCAGAGACAGATATAGATTGATAGATAGACAGAAGAGAGATGATCGATACATGACAGATATATAATGAGAGCACATTTTCATTGGGAAAATAACAATAATTAAGTATGGCTTAATCATTTAGTTCTACTGGAAAATTATGTCCTGGGCCCAGGTTATTTTAATAACTGTGTCCTTACTGAAAATAAAAACAAAACATGCCAAACCTTACGAGATTCACTAAAGCAGTATTAAGATGGAAGATTATTGTGCTACACATTTATGTTAAAAAGGAAGAAAAGATCTCAAATCAATAACCTAACTTTACACTTCAAGGAACTAGGAAAAAAAGGGCAAGCTAAACCCAAAATTAGCAGATGAAGGCATATAATAAAGATTAAAGCAGAAATGAAAAAATAGAGAAAAAGAGAAAAAAAATCAATGAAATTAAGAGTTAGCTTTTTGAAAAGATCAATGAAATTGAAAACCCTCAGGTAAACTACCTAACTCCCATAATAAAAATTAGAAATAAAAGAGAAAACATTATAATTAATGTCACAGAAGTAAAAATTATCATTAGGGACTACTATGAATAATTAATACAAACAAATTATTGTCTAGAAGAAATGGGATAAATTCTTAGAAATATACAACCCATCAAGACTTAATCATGAAGATACAAAAAATCTGAACAGACCTGGAACTAGTAAGGAGATGATATCAATAGTCAAAAACCTCTAAACAAAGAAAAGCCACATGGCTTCACTGGGGAATTCTACCAAACGTTTAAAAAAGAATTAACACGAATCTTTCTTAAACTTTTTTTTCTTTCTTAAACTCTTTCAAACAAACTGAAGAGGAAATATCTCCAAACTCATTTGGTAAAGCCAGAATTATCTTGATACCAAGACCAGATAAAAACTGCAAGAAAGCTACAGACCAATATTTCTAATAAATACTGATGTAAAAATCCTTAACAAATACTAATATACCCAATTAGCATATTAACAGAGTTATATGCCATGACCAAGTGGGATTTATTCCTTTAACGCAAAAATGGTTCAACATATGAAAATCAATCCCTATAATAAAACACATTAATAGAATGAAAGACAAAAATCACATAATCATCACAATTAATGATGATTTAAAAATGTGACACAATTCAATACTCTTCCATGATAAAACACAAAACTAGAGATAGGAAAAAAAAAAAAAAAAAAAAACTACCTCAACATAAATACCAAACCCACAGCTAACATCAATAGTAAAAAACTGAGCTATTGGGGCACCTAGGTGGCTCAATCAGTTAAGAGTCCGAACTTTTGGTTTTGGCTCTATTCATGATCCCAGGGTCATGAGATCAAGCCCCATGTTGAGCTCTATGTTGGCTCAGGTCATGATCCCAGGGTCATGAGATCAAGCCCCATGTTGGGCTCTATGCTCAGCACAGAGTTCTCTGCTTGGGATTCTCTACCTCTCTTCCCTGCGGGCGTGCACACACACACACACAAACACACACACGCACTCTCTCTCTCTCTCTCTTTCTAAATAAAATAAATCTAAAAAAACAAAACAAAACACAGAGTTTTCCTCTAAGATCAGAAACAAGGCAATAATGCCTATTCTCACCACTTCTATTCAATACAGAATTTGTAGCCAGGGTAATTAGGCAAGAAAAACACATAAAAGGCATCCAAATTGGGAAAGAAGTAAAAATATCTGTGTTCAAAGACAGCATCATTTTCATATGTAAAACCCTACAGATTCCATAGGAAAAGTGTTATAATTAATAAATGAATTCAGCAAAGTTGCAGGATACAAAAATTAATCCACAAAAATCAGCTGTGTTACTATACACCAACAATGAATAATCTGAAAAGAAAATTAAGAAAATAATCTGGTTTACAATAGCATCAAAAATAATAAAATACTTAGGAATAAACTTAACTAAGAAGGTAAAAGACCTGTACACTGAAAACTACAAAATATGCTTAAACACAAATGGGATGATATATCATGTTCATGGTTTGGAAAACTTAATATTGTTAAAATATCCATACTATACAAAACAATCTATATACTCAAAGCAATTTCCATCAAAATCCTCATGGCACTTTTTTAAAAGATTTTATTTATTTATTTGACAGAGAAAGATCATAAGTAGGCAGAGAGGCAGGCAGAGAGAGCAGAGGAAACAGACTCCCTGCTGAGCAAAGAGCCAGACTCAGGCCTTGATCCCAGGACCCTGAGATCCTGACCTGATCCAAAGGCAGAGGCCTTAACCCACTGAGCCACCCAGGTGCCCCCTCATGGCATTTTTTTTGCAAAAATAAAAAACCATCCTAAAATTGATATGGAATCTCAAAAGATTCCAAAGAGCCAAATAATCTTGAGAAAGAAAAAACAAAGCCAGGGGCCTCATACTTCCTGATTTTCAAATATATTAAAATATATTTCAGATACATTGCAAAGCTACAGTAATCAAAACAGTATGGTTCTGGCATAAAGACAGACAAATGGGAAAGAAGAGAGAGCATAGAGGTAAATCCTCATGTATAAGGCTGAATGGTCTTTGATAAGGGTGTCAAGGCTACACAATAGGGAAAGCATACTCACTTCAACAAATGGTGCTGGAAAAACTGGATATCCACATTCAAAAGAAGATAGACTTTTACCTTACATATATATTTTGTATATTTACCATATGCAAAAGTTAACTCAAAATGGATTACCACAAAACTCCTAGAAGAAAAAAAATAGGGGAAACACTTCATGACATCAGATTTAGAAATGATTCTGTGGATATGACACCAAAAACACAGGCATCAAAAGCAAAAATAGATAAATGGGACCTCATCAAACTGCAAACCTTCTGTGCAGCAAAGGAAACAATCAACAGAGTTAAAGGCAACCTATGGAATGGGAGAACATATTTACAAATATATATCTGCTAGAGGGATAATACCCACAATATATAAAGAACCTCTGGAACTCAACAACATCAAAAATAACCCAATTAAAAAATGGACATAGGACTTGAGTAGACATTTCTCCAAGAAGATACACACATGACCTACAAAGATACAAAAATACAAACAACATCACTCATCATCAGGAAATATAAATCAAAACCCACAATGAATGATCACCTTATACCCATTATGATGACCATTATAAAATAATAATAGTAAGTCATGTTGGGAAGGATGTGGAGAAATTGGGACCCATGTCTATTATTTTGCACTGTTGGTGAGAATGTAAAATAGTGCAGCCCTATGGAAAACAGTATAGTAGTTCCTTTAAAAAAATTGCAAACAGTTGAGGTCTATCCTGATGGGGCTTTTCTTGTAGACCTATAGAGTTGGAAACGCCTCATAGAGTATGTGTGTGGCTTCCTTTATTCACAGAACTATGTGTTAGATCTGTGGGAAAAAACTACAAGACATTTATCATTTATCTGCTAAAACTCAGTGAAAGAACTAATAGTCAATTTTTTTAAATCTTAGGTATTGGCATATCCCCCCAAATTTGTACAGTTCGAGTGTATGATAGTTTAGGGGTGAATATGATTTGAACTCATTCACATTTAGAGGTGTTTGAAATGGAGAACCAGACTCAGAACCTAAATGGGGCCCTGAAGTAAAGACATTGGATCCCAAAGATTACAGGTGGGAGTTTTTGAAGTATGTCCATATTCAAGTGGAGATCCAAGAAGCTCAACAGAAAGAACTCTGGACTGACAGTGACAACTATGGATCAAACCAAGTTCTTTCTAAAAGGGCTATTTTGAAGATTACGATTCTGACTTTGGAGGAACTATGGTGATTGGCAGCAGAAGAAATCACATGTAAAAATTCCTTAAATAAAAATTTATTGACTTTAAAAAAAAAACAAAAACCTGCAGACTTACCAAACAAAGGAAATCCTATTATATACTACAATATGGATAGACCTTGAAGACATTATGCTACGTGAAATAAGCCAGTCTCAAAAAAAAAAAAACAAAAAAAACACAGCATGATTCCACTTATAAGAGATATTTAAAGTAGTTAAACTCTTAGAATGGTAGTTGTGGGAGGCTGCAGCAAAGAAAGGAGAGCTGTCATTCAATGAGTAGAGAGTTTCGATTCCACAAGACGAAAAAGTTCTAGAGATCTCTTGCACAACTATGTGGATACAGTTAATACTATTATACTGCATACTTTAAAATAATTAAGAGGATAAATTTCATGTTATGTACTTTTTACCACAATAAAAATCAATAAATATATGGTCTTCATTCCTCTTCCTACCTCCCACTGCCATCTTCTTCATAATAAAGAAAGAACTATCTTAAACGGCCACCAGCTTTGCCAATAAGGCTTGTTTTTTAATGAGGAGAAGAGACATGAGAAAGAAACGAGAAAAATAAATACTCTCTGTCTCTCCTTTCCCAGCTAACGAAATCTGCAGGCTGCAAATGGGACCCGATAGCGTCAGATACTGAGATAAAGGAATTTTTCCCATTCATTAGTCTCAGCTCCTTATTATAGTCTTGATTACTAGAACTATACCTAGGGAAACAAAAGTTATAAAAAATGATTTATTGAATAATTATGTGTCAGCCACTATGCTGTGACATTTATACATATAATTATATTTAATATTCAAAGATTTTTTAGTGATAGATTAAGTCACTGTACAAGAGTCACACAGTAATAAATGGCAGAGCAAGGATTTGCACCCAGGCCTGCCTGATCCCCAGACTGGTGCTTTTACCCATGGGGGAGAGAACACTTTGTTGTCACTACATGGCCACTAAGTGGCTGGATCATCCCGCCTGCTGGATGTGGGTAGAATTCAAGAGGCAGAGCACAAATGCATCCTTCCATACCTGCCTATTGCATTTCCCCATATATTACCTACTGGAAATAAGAACTACTACTATCACTACTATTTACTATTGCTACCATTACTTACTGAGAATTAGGTTTTATTAGATGCTGTGCTGGGCTTCTGTAAGAATTATTTTCCTCATTTTATAGATGAGGAAAGTCAAAATTCAGAGAAGCCGATCATTTGCCTCAGGTCATATTAGCTTATAAGGTGAAGACAAATTTAGAAGCAAACACTGTCTGACTCAATGCAAAATATGTTATTAAAGATTTGGATGCTAAAATCAAGATCACATTAATTAAATTTTAAATGTAATTTTTTTTGTTTTGTTTTGTTTTGTTTTTTAAGATTTTATTTATTTATTCGACAGAGAGAAACACAGCGAGAGAGGGAACACAAGCAGAGGGACTGAGAGAGGGAGAAGCAGGCTTCCCACCGAGCAGGAAGCCCAATGTGGGGCTTAATCCCGGGTCTCCAAGATTATGACCTGAGCCGAAGGCAGTCACTTAACCAACTGAGCCACCCAGGCGCCCCACATTAATTAAATTGACATATGACACTAACTAGTGTGTGGCCCCTACCTCTTTCAAAGTTAAAAAAAGAGAGAGAGAGAGTAGATAACGTTCAGTAGAAATAAGACAAGGCACTATGATATGACCTGGCAAAAGTGAGTAGGTCAGTGCCAAGTTCAAGAGTGTTTGGTCTCAGGGCAATTGGGGAGGTGACTTACGTAAGCCAATGTTCAATCCAAATGAAAATGAAAATAGGCAAGAATGTCCAGACGGGTGTCTCCTTTTGCCCCAAAGAAGCTCTTCTAGGCAACATAGCATGGTTGTTAAAAGTGCCAAACATACATTAAAAAATCTATAAATACCAGATACAATTATTTTCTACGTCAAAATAATAAGTTAAACCAAATGATATATCTGTAATTAAAGAAATCAAATGGGGAAACCGCCCATTATCCACATCCTGTTCTGTGACATAAACAAAGAATAGCATGTTAAGATGTTGAAGATTTTTCTTATTCAGTTTGATGCTCATGGGGACATACGTAGGGTTACACTCTCTTTCAAGAAATCCACAGATGTGCTTTGTAGAAGGTGATGTATCTATGAAGAGTTTTTTCTTTTTTAATTTAATTTTAATCAAAAAAATTTCCAGTCTAGGAAAATCTCATATACCTAACCTGTAATAGCCTTACTTCCCATGTATTTCCCGCCTCCCCTCAAAGGATACAGGTACTATTGACAGAACTCAAACAGGCTTCTCTTCCATTCCATACCATTTTCATAATGTTCCAATCCTAGCATGATCTTTCTCTGTTTATTGAATGTATTCATATAACTCTTAAATATCCCTCTTCTGAAACTCCTTTCCAAATATACTCAAGAAAATATAAGCAGCTCAGGGTTTCCTTTTTTTTTATTACTGTGGAATATTCATATAAGAAGTTCATAAAATATTTATGTATTCACTCTTCCAAATATTCATTCTTCCAAATAATTCTAGAGCAAACACTCCTATATAACTACCACCCAGAATAATAAAGAAAAAAACCTATTAGAACTATCCCAAAAGACCCATGTGCCCTTCCTTTTTTACAACCTTCTCCTTTACCAACAAAAGAAAGCA
This sequence comes from Spilogale gracilis, assembly GCA_004023965.1. NCBI lineage: Eukaryota > Metazoa > Chordata > Mammalia > Carnivora > Mephitidae > Spilogale > Spilogale gracilis. Next base: position 86,829 of record PITA01002256.1, on the reverse strand, counting down.
CCAGCCCTACTGAGTATTATAGTAATCTTTTTCTTCCTTTGCTTTATAATTTTCACCTAATGACATATACCTAAGAACTATGGTAGAGTTTTATAACATTACATAAATAGAAGCATACCGTATGTATCATTTCACATCTTGTTTCTTTTACTCTGTATCACACTTGTGAGATTTAGCCATGGTGTTGGGTAGAGCTGTGAATCATTTACCTCCATTGCTATATACTGTTCCATTCTATGAGTGTACTTCAACTTATTTATCTACACCGGAATATAGATAAGACTTTTGGGTCAATTTCAGTGTGGAGCTATTCTTCCATGTCAACTCCTGTCCAAGACCTGGGACAATAATGCATGATATTCTGTAAGATTTTTAATCTATATATGGTATCCACAGGGGATATATGTGTGTGTGTACATATATACATATATATATATATATATATATATATATATATATATATATATATATATATCTCCTGCCCATGAATTTCAAACTTACCCTCTATATATTTCAAGCTTACTACATAAAGTCAAGCCACTTTTCCAAAGTGGGCCAATTTCACTCCCGCAAGCGGGTGGAGTTCCTTTTAATCTACATTCTCACAAACACTTGGTATTGTTCATTTGTACAAATATTTCAGCCAATCATACATTGTGGCAACTTGTAATGGTCTTAACTGTATCCCTCTGCTTCCTAATGAGGTTGACACCTTTCCATATGTTTATTGCCCATTTAGATATCCTCTTCTGGAAAGGGCCTTTTGAAGGCCTTTTACTACATAAGTGTCTACTTTATTTTTTTAATTTATACAAGAACATTCATTTCGTTATAAATTATGAACACTTTATGTAGATATAGAGACTATGTTTTAAATATTCTGGATATGTATTTCTTTTTTTAAAGATTTATTGAGAGAGAGAGGCACGAACGGGAGGGGCAGAGAGAGACGGAGAGAGAATCTGAGGCAGACTTCCCGTTAAGCATACAGCCTGGTGAGGGGTGTGCTCCCAGGACCCTGAGATCAGGACCTGAGCTGAAACCAAGAGTTGGATGCTTAACTGACTGCACCACCAGGCACCCCTGGATATATATAGTTCTTTAATCAGGAGGGCATGTATTGAGCACAGGGTGTTATATGCAAATGACAAATCACGGACCACTACACCTGAAACTAATGGTGTACTACATGTTGGCTAATTGATTTTAAATTTTTTTTATGTTTTCTTTCTCTTTTTTTTAAGATTTTATTTATTTGACAGAGAGAAACACAGCCAGAAAGGGAACGCAAGCAGGGGGAGTAAGAGAGAGAGAAGCAGGCTTCCTGCCGAGCAGGGAGCCCGATGTGGGGCTCAATCCCGGGTCTCTGGGATCATGGCCTGAGCTGAAGGCAGTCGTTCAACCAACTGAGCCACCCAGGCGCCCCTGACTTTAAATTAAAAAAAAAAAATCTAAACCAGTGCTGTACAGTATGGTAGCCAGTAGGCGCAGGTGGTTATTGAGCACTTGAAATGTGGCTAATGAAGGTAAAGAATGGCTTGGTAAATTTAATTTAATCTAACCTAATTGAATTTAAGTAGCACATGCAGCTACTGGCTACCATACCAAACAGTGTAACCAACCCTAACTATGAGTCCTTTGTCAGCTATGTATCTTATAAATATACCTACCCGCTCTATGTCTTTCCTTTATCTTTATGGTATAATGATACAAAAATTGCAAACTTGCTTTTTATTTTTAGAAATATTTGCTTTATACAAAACAAGTTTTCCTACTCCAAGTTCAGGAGCTATTCTTCTAGCTGCTATCAGGTCTATAGTTTTACATCTCACATTTACATCTTAAATCCATACAGAAGTGGTTTTTGTACGTCTTAAGAAGTGAGGATCCTTTCACATTGTTTTTTGTTTTTTTTTTAAGATTCTATTTATTTATTTATTATTGCAGCGAGAGAGGGAACACAAACAGGGAGAGTGAGAGAGGGAGAAGGAGGCTTCCCACTGAGCAGGGAGCCCGATGCAGGGCTCGATCCTGAGTCTCCGGGATCATGACCTGAGCTGAAGGCAGTCACTTAACCAACTGAGCCACCCAGGCACCCCTTCACATTGTTATATACAGATGCCCAATATACCCAGCATTAATAATTAAAAAGTCTCTCTCTTCTCCACCAATCTGCCATGCTAAGTTTTGGATATTGAGCCCATGCAAGCCTCATCTTAAAAACATAAACAGAACACCAAAACAACAAAAAAACAAAGCAAACTAGGGACTGTCATCTCTTTTTATATTCTCTGGAAGAGTTTATGTAAGTTTTCTTCCTTTAACAGTTGACAAAACTTGCCAATGAAGTCCTCTGAACCTGGCATTTTCCTTTTAGGAAGATTTCTTTTACTACTGATTAAGTGTTTTAAAGATTATCATAATTCTTAGGTTTTCTACTCACTTATGAATCAAGTATTGGTGAGTTCTACTTTCTAATAATTTTTCTATTCAACTACATTTTCAAACCCAACATCATACATTTTTTTTTAAGATTATATTTATTTATTTGACAGAGAGAAACACAGCCAGAGAGGGAACACAGCAGGGGGTGTGAGAGAGGGAGAAGCAGGCTTCCTGCGGAGCAGGGAGCCTGATCCGAGGCTTGATCCTGGGACTACTCCAGGAACATGACCTGAGTTGAAAGTAGACGCTTAACAACTGAGCCACCCAGGCACACCCAGAATACAGCTTTTATAATAATTTATCTTTTTATTTTATGTAGCATTTCTAATGTTATCCTCTTTTCATTCCATAGAGTGATTACATGTGCCTTTTTTCATTCTTTCATGACCACTCTTGCCAGGTATTTCAAGTGTGTAAGATTTTTTTTTTTTTCAAAAAAACTTCAGATTTTGTGAATATGTTTATTATCGATTTTTTTTCATTTTTACTGCTATCTTAAGTCCTTCCTTCTGTCCATGGTCTTCTAGATTATCTTATATCCCTTTACCTAACTTAATGAGACAAATGTCTATTAATTTTCAGCCTTTTTGAAAAATATAAGCTATAAAGATGATAAATTTTTCTCTAACGACTGTCTTATCTACATCTTACATGTACTAATTTGTTATTGTTCAAATCAAAGTAGTCTGAACTTCTATGATGGTTTCTCCCTTAACACAGAAGTTATTTATCCCAAATATATCAGATTTTCTGGTTATCCTTTCGCTACTGATTTCTAGCTTAATGATTACACAATGATCAGAAGGAATAAGGTCTTCTGACCCTGATTTCACTCCTTTGAAATTCAATGAGATGTGATTTAAGTTCTAGTAAATGATCAATTTCTTAAATGTTTCATATACGCTTGAAAACCAGTTTGTATCCTGCACCGTTTTATGGCAGTGTTCTGCTTATATCTATCAGGTTAAGTTTGTTAATCATATTGCTCAAATCTTGTATATCTATACTGATCATTTTTGGCTTGTTTTATCTGTTACTGGGAGAAGTTATTTTTTTAAATCTCCTATCATAATTGTGAATGGTTTTATTTTTCCTTCAGCAACTTAATTGTTGATTATATCATATATTTTGAGGTCATGTTACTAGTTTCAGATATTCTAAAAGTTTTAGATCTTCCTAGTACACTAAAATTTTCATCACTGAAGTGAACCATCTATTAATAATTGATATTAATACAGCCAATCAGCATTTGTTTGGTTAATATTGCATGGCATATATTTTTTGAAACCTTTTATATTGTTTTTCAGTGTCCTTATGTTTTCGATATGTCACTTGTAACATACCATTAACAGCGTATCATTAGATTTTTTTAACTCCAATCTGAGAATTATTTATTTAAGTAGAGCATTTTTAGTTTCTGTAATTAATGGGCTTAAATTGATTATCTTGTGTTTTCTATTTGTAGTGCATGTCATATATTTCTTTTCACTCTCTCTTTTCTTTTCTTTCTTTTGGATGACTATATTTTTTGTCAGTTCTATTTCCCATCTACTAATTTTAAGTTATATTTGATTTCTACATTATAGTTGAAACTAAACCATGTCTATTTAATTTACCAAATTTTAAAGTTAAAATTTTTACTCTTCTCTCAGAAAATGGAAGAAATGTTAAGACAGTTTAGTCCCATTAACGTTCACACTTAATTTATACATTTTGTCATGTACTTTTTCCATTTTTAATTTTATTGATATAATTCATTTTTGTGTTATAAATGGTTAACACTCATTTAGATTCAATATTTATTCTTCATCATGCATCAGACCTTCTTAAGCTTGTGTTCTTTCTGCTTAAAATATAACCTTCAGAATGTCCTTCAGAGCTGATGACTAAAATTCGTTTTCCTTTTCCTTTATTTTTTGAACTTTTACCTCATTCTTAAAAAGATATTTTTACTGTTGTGAAATTCTAAAGTACTAGTTATTTTTTTCTCAGCACATTAAGTTTTAACTATCTTCTGGATTCTACTGTTGCTCTTTAGATGTCAGGAGTTCGTCGGCTGATCATTTCTTTATGCTAATCTATCATTTTTATGATTTCTTTTAAAATATTCTTTATGTAGTTGATTTTCTGCTGTAATATTATGATATAATTTTAAGGAAGAAATCATTTGGAAATCTAAAGTAAAAGTACTTTCTTTGTATTTGTGTTTCTTAGTATTCATTATAACTCTTGAATCTGTACATTTGATCTTTTCTTCTAAATCTAATTTATAGTGTACATAAATAAAAATATACAGAAATATAGCTACTTTACCATGTTTTCAGATATATACAAATTAAAACTGTTACAGAACTCTGGTAAACTAAAAATTTTACCCTTATGATGTGATCATGGGATCTATGTATGTGATCTATGATCTATAGCATTATTTCTTCAAATATATTGGTTCTACCTATTTTCTCTTACTCCCAGAACTCTGATCATATGCAGAGAAGGTCCTTACCTTCTCACTTCTCACTCTACTCTCCATGTATTTTAACCTCTCTTCTACATTTTCTTTTTCAAGGAGGATACTGAGAATAGTCTATCCCTGCTGCTTTCTGGATAATTCTTCTGGTGTATCTTCTAGTCCACTAATTCTCTCTTCAGTTGAATATAAATGTGCCACTAAATCAATCATATGGTTCTTATTTCCAGTCATTTTATTTTTTGCTCCTAGAAGCCCAGTTGGTGTCCCTCTACCCCAAGTAAAAATGGTCTCTACTTTTAAAAAGTCAGTGATTGAGGGGAACATGTATGGTTCAGTCAGTTAAGCATCTACTTTTGGCTCAGGTTATGATCTACTTCTGGCTCAGGATCCTGGGATCGAGTCCCACATCAGGCTCCCTGCTCAGCAGGGAAGCTGCTCCTCCCTCTCCTTCTGCTGCTCCCCCTACTTGTGCTCTGTCTCACTCCCTCTCTCTGCCAAATAAATAAAATCTTTAAAACAAACAAACAAAAAAAATGAGTGATTGAGCTCACAAGTCAATCACACCAGTGCTTTTCTGCAAGATAAGCATGATGCTTCAGATCTCTTTTTTTAAATAATATTTTTAATATTTTATTTATTTATTTATTTGACAAAATGAGAGAGAGCATGAGAGAGGAGAAAATCAAAGAGAGAAGCTGACTCCCCACAGAGCTGGGAGCCCAATGTGGGACTCGATCCTGGGACTCTGAGATCATCACTTGAGCCGAAGGAAGTTGCTTAACCAACTGAGCCAGCCAGGTGCCCTGCTTCAGAGAGCTTTATGCATACAACCCATTTCATCACAGAAAACAGTTTAAAAGCATGCATACTCAAGGGTAGAGAGCTAACATCAATAACATTTTCTTACTTCATCAAGGACACGGAGTGTGACTACAGTATTTTTTATTGTGAGTACAAAGTAGTGACTAATATAAAACTTTTAGTACAGCTGTACCACTGTCTTGAGTCAGACTAAGGCTTCAGCACTTTCCCCACCATTGCTTTTGCATCCTCATTGCAAATATCAACACGGTGAAAGAGGGAAACAGTATCTTTATATTATTATGAAAGTCTCCCAAACCCACAAGCGAGTCTGGGGGCGGGGGGCGGGATCCCCAGAAGATCGAAGACTACACTTTGAAAACTGTTGCCCTAAGACAATGCTTCCATTTTTAAAAAAAGATACATTGATACAGAACATCTATGTACTTATGTGGCAAACACACACAAACTGTGAGTGAGTCTGTACTGATAGCCCAGATCTATCATTTGCTAGTTGTGTGACCTTCGGTGAATTACTGAAGCTCTGTGAGCCTCAGTTTCCTCGACTATAATATAAGAATAATGGGGCACCTGGGTGCTCAGCCAACTGAGCATCCAACTGTTGGTTTTGGCTCAGGTCATGATTTCAGGTTCATGTGATCAAGCCCCACATGGGGCTTCACTCTCATGGTGGAGTCTGCTTGAGACGCCCTCTCTTCCTCTCCCTCTGCCCCTCCCCCCACTCACCCACAAGTAAGCATGCACTCTCTCTCAAATAAATCAATAAATCTTTTAAAAATATTTAAAAAGAAAAACAAGAAGAATAAGAGTGCCTGTTTCATAGACATTAAAAGAGATTAATTTATGTACAGCATTTAGCGCAAAGCCTTACGAATATTTAAGCTCAATAAAAACTGTTACCATTTACAATCACTTTTTAAGTTTTTTAAATTAATTAGACTATGAAGGTATGTTTTCAGAACAAAATGCTACAATAGCCTCTCTTAATTTTCTAAATTAAGAACTAAAATGACTTGGCCCAGTTTACAATCTTATGTAGCTTGCCATTATGCAATTTTCATTACTGATTATACTTTCATTCATGTTTTGATAGCACAGTTTGCAATACTGTACCCACTTAATTTAAGTGTATTGTCTGACTTATGAACAGGTTAGGTCATTAGTTACTGGCTGAGCTCTCATAAAAGTGGTGACATTGTCTAATGTCACTTTTGCTTTCTGAACCAATTATATTGCATGACTACCCATGATAGTCCAGAAATTGCTGATATTGATAAGTAATATGCAATGCATCCCTGAGATGACTGTGTACTTTCAGAAACACAGGTCCAGAAGAAGCCTGAATAACAGAACTATCCAAACATCTAGATTCAGGAGGAAAATTTACTGGTGAGGCAGCCACTCTGAATCTGATGTTGGGTTCCCAAGCACTGACCTGTGAGCTGGCAGGCAGGAGTGATACCTAATTGCACCATTCTTCAGTTCCCTCAAAGAGAAGCTGAGGTCTACCCTGTTCAAAATATTTGCAACTACTGCTTTTGAACTTGGTATCTCTGCAACACAGATCAGTGGGGGGTCATCCAGCTCTCCTCCTCAACCTTTGAATTTCTTCTGCCATGGTTCAGCTCTTCTTAGCATTCCATAAACACTTCTGCCATTTTTGAATAATTTTTTGGCTGGAAAGGGTCGTGGCCCATCAATTTGCAGAGCTGGGTTTCTGCAAACTATCACCTAAGCATGTGTGACTCCAGGCAAGGCACTGAGTTATACCTGAGTTTTTCTTCCTTTTGTCCCCTTTAACTGTCTTGTATTGGTTTAATTTGCCGGTACTAGGCACTGAACCTGGAGCAGAGCTGATCCCTGAGGAGAAGGAGGTGGAAGAGACAGACATGCATGAAAACCCACTGAAAATTCAGCGAGGACAGAGGATCCCACTGCGGCATAAGCAGCTGAGGGGCAGTTCCAGTGGGGTTCCCGTGAAACCCGCTCTGCCTTCTACACTGGCTGGGTGTCAGCCTCCTTGATTGGAGGGAGGCAATGTGGCAGGTGCACATCACACCCTGGACCACTGCAGCCCCGACTCCCCTCAGTAGCAGGGATTCCCCCACCTGGCTGGGCATGTCTGCCTGGGGGTGCCCACTTGCTCCCTTCCAGTCCCCCACAGCAATCCCCAAATCTCTAGCTGGTTTTTTGTTTGTTTGTTTGTTTGTTTGTTTGTTTATAAATCTTCTAGAGTATAATCTATACTTTCCTAGTTCCTGGATATATTTTTAAGCTTGTCTTTTACTTCTTTAAATCCCATAAGGATAGTTATCTATAATATATGTCTGATGTTTCCAAAGTCTGGAGGGTTTGCCCATCTGTCTCTGCACTCTGGTGTTTCTTCTGGTTCGTGCTGGTTTTGTTGAGTGCTAGTTATCTCTGAGGGTACTGCTCACTCCCCTTGAAATGTATAGGGGAGGTAGGTCCCAGGAGTCTAGGATGAAGGTGTCTTCCTCCAAAAAAAACTTGCATTTGTTTCTGCAGGGTCACTAAGACTACCAGGAACCCAGAACTACCTCAAACTAAGCTCCCTGCCAGAGGGTTCTGGACCACCCATTTATGCAAATATGGGTTCTAAGTACTCTGATGTGTTGAGCCTTCTGTCCTTAACAACTTCCCAGAGAAAGGTTTTCTTTCTCTACCCCACCTCCCCTTCTGTTCAGTCTGGAGACAGCTTTCTCTGTGCACTTGCCTGGAGATGGGATACGGGCATTTGTAGAGATTCCAGCATAATAGGGAGGGTTTCCCTAGGCTCCCCATTTGGACTGTGTTTTAAGATTTGTTCTCTGCCCTCTCTTGCCAGGCCATCAAAACCGCTGCTCAGTTTTGCGGATCAGCAAATTCCAGGGGGTAAACAGAGCTTGCGGGGCTTTTCCCTGCCTTGGGTTTCAGCCTCCCAATTCCTTATTCTCTTTTAGCAATTCGATGCTTTTAAGAAATCCTTTTTATCCAGTATTTTAATTTGTTTTAGCCAGAGGGTCAGGCTGATTAGCCAGACTGCCATATTCCTAGAGAAGAAATGGCATTTTTTTTTTACCCTTTATAAATTTATAAATTTCAGCTTGTGCCTTACCTCCTGTCCCTTCAGTATCAAGATTTAAAGTGCAAGCTGACTGAAGGGCAATGCTTTACCACCCTCCCATCTACTCCCATTTCTTTATTATACAGTTTTGCTACATTCAATCAGTTACAAGAATAACATTTTGAATTTCAGGAGCAACAGGCTGTAGAGAGATGATCACCCATTTGATGATAGAGAGAGGAGTGGTTATATTCTAGAAAATGTGCGATCTTTTCACGTGGTCTGTTGTAGGTGGTATATGTGTGCTTGTGAGTGTTTGTGTTTGTGAGTGTGCATATGCACACGGACACACAAGACAGAGAAAAGGAAATGTGTGTATTTAGGATTTATTCTAGCAGAAGCAATTCCACTTTGTCATATATAGGGCTTTATGACTTATGTGAGTGGGCACAATGACAATGACTTCCTTGTCTGGATAATCACAATAACCTGTTCTAAAAATGTCATTGTCACAATGTATATACAACCCAAAAGCCAGTCCCATGGTGAATAGGATTAATCTGCATCGTAATAATTTGTAATTTTAAATAATTCACATTTTCTATGTATAATGTAGACACTGTGTGCATGACTCTTACTGAGAATAATGTTTGCCATAGGTCTATCTGTTAAGATACAGCATACCACATGGCCATTAGCTATCTATGCAAATTACTTAATATCTTTAATTCAGAGGCTTCATTTGTAAATCACAGGACAAGGACATGAAGTTGCATGAGACTCCTTCCATCCTCACATTTCTTCCAAAGATTTATTTGTGAGATGGAAAGCCATTTGGAAATAAGCTTTCTGCATTAACTAGTTGCATGCAACAATAGAAGAGAATCTCAACAATTAGATATGAAGCAAAGTAATGAAGGACTACGTGGTGAATAACATAAGATAATTTTTAAAAAAGATATGAAGCATAAGCCACCAGACACAAGAGTATGTACTGCTGGATTGCCTTTATATGAAGTTCAAGAACAAGCAAAACTTATCAAAGGTTGACAGAAGTCTGAGCAGACTTGGAAAGGGCATGAGGAACTCTCTGGCTTGTTGGAAATGATTTATCTCTTCATCTGTGGGGTGACTGCACAGACATAAACACATGTAAAAACTCACCCAACTGTACACTTGATACAGTTCACTTTACTGTGTGTATGTTTGCCTCAATTTCTTTTAAGTGCTTAAACAAGAACTCAAGACATTAAAGATGATATTTTATCATCTTTTCTCGATGTTTCTTAAATTATGGATAAAGTAATTCATCTTTTTTTTAAGTAAACATCATTTTACTTATTACTGCCCATGAATGCCTGACTTGGAAATGTGCACAGTAAATTTTAAATTCTTAAAACTTAATTTCTTTATTTAAAAAATTTTTTTTTTTTTTTTTTTTTTTAGATTTTATTTATTTATTCATCAGAGAGAGAGCACAAGCAGGGGAGTGACAGGCAGAGGGAGAATCAGGCTCCCCCCTGAGCAAGGAGTTCAATGTGGAACTAGATCTCAGGACCCTGGGATCATGACCTGAGCCAAAGGCAGACACTAAACCATCTGAGCCACCCCGGCACCCCTCAAAAAAAGAAAACCTTAATTCAACTTTCCGCAAGTCAAAATGGCATCCTCATCCATTGTACCCTATTCTCCAGTTCTTTTGAAGTCACAACACTGTATACTTTCTTTTCCTAAACGTCACAGGAATATCTATATCATTCAAATTACTCTGGAAGGTACATAGTTCTCTATCAATTTCCTGCAGCCAAGGAAAACATGAGAACACCACACATGAATATGCAAAAGAATTCCAAATTTGAAAGAAAAAAAAAAAAGTTATGATGCTCAGTCTTAACAGGCAATGCCGGAAACTGTTGTTAGACTCGTGCGCTATTTTGACAGAGCCGGCCCGTTCATAATTGCCAGCACTATCGAGGACACACTGTGCATCATGATAAAGAGTGCTTAACTCACATTACCTCAGTAGGTGACATAACAATTCATAAGATGGATACTAATATTATCCCCCACTTTATGGATGAGGAAACTAAAGATTAGAAAGGTTTAAAAACTAACCCAATTTTATATGACTAGTAACTAGCAGATGGTGGATTTAAACTCAAGAAGCCTAATTCCACCACAAAAATTCTTAAATATCACATTCTATGATGAGCTGAATGTCTCCCTTTACCTTGCACCTAGTTCTGCTCCCTGGGGAGACACAGAACAAGTTTAAACCTCTGCCAGATGACAACATTTCACATCCTTGCAGAAAACTCATGCTCTGCCCTGCCCTTCTCTCCTACAGTTTTAGAAAAACTCTTATTTCTACCATTTTTTATATGATTGATTTCAAGTCATGTCCCCTTGCTTGAGACTTCTCACAAATGGACCCCCAGAGTATTCACTGATTGCCTGGAACTGAAGAAAGACCCTTCACATTGGTCTGAGAAGAGCATGACACAGAGCACACTGCTGGACTGCTCCAAGAAAAGGACCACTTTAATGGAATCTAGAATGCTCGGTAAGCGGCAGAAGTGATCAGGAGAAGGAGCCCTGGGCTTTCGTGCCCATGCGGTGCATGGTAGAAACGAGTGCTCACTCGTACTCTGTAACGTGGGCAGGCTCTAGGAAAGCAGCAGGATACTTCCTTCTCTCCTTCTACCTTCCTTAAGCTAGGTCAAAGTCATTGATCCTTGGGCAGCACAAAGGGCCGGTTTTGGAGCTCCAGAGTCCACAGCACAGACAAGCCATGGTACACACATCTTTCTTACAGCTGACTTACTACTCTTTGTGTAGAAGTCCCCAGGAAAACCCAAGACTGGTTGTGAAACAGCCCAAGTAGATAAAGATGAACAGCACCCACTCATGAGAACTCTCTTTGATAAGGACTACCTGGGTTCAACAATGGGTTCAACACTGGGAGCTCCAAAGTCTAAGGTTCCTATTGTAAGGGTTAGTAATAACAGTACCTGCAGGTTAGGGGCCCCAGGTATGTGCTACGTCTCCTGGGGATGTAGAGCCCAACTATAGGATGAGGGCCAGAAATAGTGACTCTTGTTCTTTAATCCAGTAAAACTTTCTGATCAGCCTTATGGAAGTCGTGGAGAAATATATGAACTGGATGTATCATAACTGACGGGTACGGGGCAGTCTGGCACCCGAAACTGACGCACTGTGACAATACACAGTTTGCGGCAGCCTGATGGCTGACGGTTTCCCAGTCATGAAATTGCAACAAAGACTAGAAAGACTTAGGAAGAAAGAGAAAAGGCAGAGGATCTTTTTTTACTTTTAATTAATATAAAATGTATTATTTGTTTCAGGGATACAGGTCTGTGAATCATCAGTCTGACACAATTCATAGCACTCACCATAGCACATACCCTCCCCAGTGTCCAGCAGAGGGTCTTAAAGTAGGGAGGACCATCCCAGAGTAATAAAGATAAATGTGACACGGAAGTAAACATAAGAGGAAGAAAGAGTCATGCAAACCAATGGTTTGTCTTGTTTGCAAGACCTTTTGCTATTCTTATATAAATATCAGAAAAGAGAATAGGAACCTGAATTAGAAAATATCAACCATCTTGGTAAAAAACAAACAGAAACCTCTTTTTAAAGACAGGTTGATTGATCATCAGAGATTACTTAACAACAAAGAAATACCACCTCTTATATTTTAGGAAACAATCACCCAATTAAGCCAACTAAAAATATTTACCTAAGACAACCAAGAACAGAAGTCATTCGGATTATGCTTCAGGAATGGGTTTTAAGATGTTCCAAAGTTCAAATAATTGAGGTTTTTCTTATAAAACTAAACTTAGCCAAGCTGCTTCCAAACCTACTTATTCCTTCACTGACAAATACAATAATGCTCCCGGGGCTCAGATCTTATTATTATTAAAGACTTATTAAGTATCCCTGGTGTGCTGAATGCCGCCCATAATAGATGGATAAATACATTGTGTGCCCTCCCTTGAAGAGCTTAGAGTCTCACAAAACTGATAGGACACACAAAGAAACACTCCCAAATTTCTTCCAGAGAGCCTTTTCAAGAGTCGATGCCTTTATTATGCTTTGGTGTTAGGTGCAAGGATGAAAACTGAACGGAACTTATTTGATAAAATGGGACAAACACATGGATAAGATCATTCTAGTGACACGCAGCCTTCTCTCTCCCTTCTCTCCAGCCCCAGAGAAGGTGAAGCCCCTCCTGCACCTAATCCCTTTACCTGGGTCCTCCCTCCGCCTCATCTTCCACTCCCACCCAGACCATTACCATCTCTGGCCAGGGTCACCAGGAAGGCTCTCTCCACGAGCTCTGCATCAAATCACCCCACTCTGAGCAATCCAGTACACCATTTCCCAAGGAATTGTTTTTTAATAAAATGTAAATTTCACTGTGTCACTCCTCTGTTTAAAGATTCTTCAGTGGCTTCCCACAGCTCTCGGGATAAAGTTTGAAGTAATCCCTTACTGTGACATAAAATGATCTTTGCGGTTTGCATTTCCATAATTTTTCATTCTCCTCTAATGGCATGGCTCCTCAGGAACCCACCTACTCCAAACCTACTACCCTCTACTTGAAGATCTCCAAATCCGTCATGTTTTCTTGCATTTCCATGCCTGACTCCTGCTGAAGGGGACCTGGACCAACCTGTCCTGCCCTCCTTAGCTAGCCGACCCGAGCATGGCCCTCACTTAAGAGGCATTTCCAACCCTCCTTCCCTCACACGGCCCTGGGCTGGCCCTCCGATGAGACCCTACCATACCTCTACTGGGACACTACATTGAGTCTTATCTGTCTCCTCGAGGAGACCAGGAACTCTCCTAAAAAACAACTGTACCCCATACATTTTTATATCTGTAGCAGTTGGCATAGACTTTGTAAGAAAAAAAAAGTGAGAGATAATGAGCCTACGGCAGAATAAAATGATATTTTCAAATAAAGGAATGAATGAATGATCACATAGTTGGTTCAGCCTCTAGGAAAAGGACTGGACTCCAAACCTCAACACCAATGTTGGTAGAAGTTGGAGGTGGGAGTGGGGGAGGGGAGAAGCCCCAGAGGTGGGCTGAAAGGGACCCTCGGCCATCCAGCCATCCGGGAAAGCAATTTAGTCTCAGAAGTCTGTTCTGACCTCACAACCTGGGAACCAGGAAGCAACTCACAACCTTTGTATGGTTTGTGTCAAGATTTATTACTCTTTACACAATTCTTCTTGGCTACCTGCTCACTTCAGGCAATAAATCAAAAGCCCATCTTCTAGTTTTCTGGAAGGTCCCTTCACTTCCATGGCTTGGAGGGAGGATGATCCCTTCTCTCTCCCTTGGTCAGGACTCCTAATCTAGGCCTGAGGCTCCTCCGCCACCCCGGAGCACACACAGGCACCCCCACAATGACAGGAGGAGGGGAAAGACTTGGCACAGGCCGCTGGGGATCAGGGGCGGAGTTTCTCCCTTGCCACAGGTGGAGGAGCTGTGGACGCCCAGAGGAAGGTATTCTAGTCCCCGTTCCCTTTGGGCTCCTTCATTCTCCTCCTTCTTGGGTTTTTCCCACCTCCTCATGAAGAAAGCTCTTAGCTGGGAGAGGGCAGGCTTGACTGCCCGTGCCGTCAGGACGGTGAAGCTCTGCCACAGTGTGTGGGGCCGCAGGCAGAGAGGGAATCAGTGGCAGGCAGGCAGGGCCAGGGCGGGGGGTGACCAGGAGGCAGGGACTCCCTGCACCCCACGGGACCCGCCGCCCACCTCTCCCTTGGGGGTCGCGCCTGACACACAGAGGGGACTGGCAGTGGAGGGCCCCTTGGCGAGGGGGCTGGTCATTAAGACAGAGCTGATGCCACAGCCCTTCCATCGCCGGCTGACATTCACTGGGGTGCAATTCAGCAACCAAAAGCACTGAATAATAACCACTTGGGGTCTCCTGCCGCTCACAGAGAAACAGGAGGATGAGAAAAGCAAGAAGAGAAGGGAAACCATAAGGTTAGAGAAGAAGGGAGGAGAAGAGGAGACGAGTGATGCATTACATGAGAGGCGAGAGTGAATGACTTTTCATATGTTTAGTGATTACAGGAAACGGGGTGTGAACGACATGGTGAGGAAGTCATACTCTAAGGAAGCCAGGTATTTAATATGATTGGCAGGAAGCCACCTGTAAGGTGTCAGAGAGCATTACCAGGCCTGTGACAACAACAGGCTCCCGTGGGCCCCCTGCTCCATGCTGCATGCTTGAGGGCACAGAGTCGGGACATGTGTGTGTCTCGGACAACAGACGCTCTCTCTCCAGGCCTCAGTTCCTTCATCCACAAAATTGAGACCATCATAGTATCTACCTCCTAGGGTAGTTATACGGATTAAATGAGTTATTTCTATAAAAAACACTTGAGAACCGTATCTGGCACACTGAACAGTACGTGCTACATAACCAATATTAAATTTTCATCTTTGACTCTAGATTCAGCAGATCCTCATTCCATTCTTTAAGCTCCCGTGGAAGAAAAAGCCACCATAGCAAGCAACCTTTGACACAGACCCTGAGCAGGAGGGAGCACTAGCTAGGCTCCAAGAGTTATGACTGGATGGAGCAAACAGGTTGATTTCTTCAAATCAATGTCTCCCCTTTTCACTAATGGCCCTTTGCCCATCTGCTCCATCCTCTCTCTCCCCACCCTAAAGCCAGAAAAGCACTGAACTTAAGACTTAGAAGCAGTGGGTTCCAACTCAGACCCCACTGTCGTGTGGCCTTTGACATGCGACCTGCTCCTCTGGGTCTCAGTTTTCTCATCTGTAGGCAAGATGAGAAAAGATGAGAAAAGCAGGCAAGTCACCAGTATCTTAGAGGCTGAAGGTAACAAAAGTGAAAGCAACCAGCATAACTCCTGGCATGCATTGGTCACAGGATAACTAGGACGGCAGTTTGAGTCTCAACCACTCCCCGTCCTTGCTCTCCACTAGCTATGTTTGAGATCTGCCGACCGCACCCAGAGGCATCACCCGACCCCTGGTTACAGCCGTGCAAAGTTTATTCACTGACCTCCCTCTCTATTTTAAGCTGCACCTCCCGGGACTGCTCCTGGCCATTCTGGAAAAGTCAGGCATCTTGCAGATGTAACACTATAGGCTTCCAGATCCTTGGAGCAGTGCTGACTGACAGCACGTCCTGCAATGGTGACAATTTATATCTGTAGTGTCCATCACAGCAGCCACCTATGGTCAGTGAGCATGTGAGATAGCTCAGCAACAGAGAAACTGAATTCTTATTTCATTTCATTTCAATGAATTTAAATGTAAGTAGCCACATATGACCAGCAGCTACTGTACTGTATTCTGCACTGGACAACACAGCCTTAGAGCCAGTGCCAGTTGTTGCCAAAGTGTTAACTCCAGCCACTCTTCCGGGGAGTGAGACATCTGAACCTCCTTCCTACCACCTGGCTGGTATCTCTATTTGGCCACCGCTACATCCATCAAGGGCAGTTTGGTAGAGCAGGAGAATGAGGTCACTCAAAGGCTATTTCCAGGGCCCTTCAATCACAGGGTATCTAAAAGACTTGTTTCTAGAATGCAGGTAAAATCAACATTTCCCCTGGTTTGCTGCATTTGGGGGAAATGTATGTAAATTGCAACTATTCTTTTAACAGTCCCTAAGGTTTTTCCCTGTCACCAGGGGATGACTCCATGGGGATTCTCAGCAAAGGGCAGAGCTTTCAGGCTGGCAAGGAAAAGCCCATGCACAGACTGAAGATGAGGGGCAAAACTCTGGGGACCTTTCTGAAAATGAGATCCCTGGCATTTCCATTTCACCGAGTCAAAATTCCACAAGAATTACTTCACGGTATTTTTTACATTAATCTTGCCAAGATCAGATTCCCAGAAGCAATAAAGAATATTAAGTTAGCTTTTATTTCCAATTGGAAAGTTTGTTAGGCTTGAAATCATCCACAAATTATCATCTTTGCCAAACTGAGACTGGCCCTAAGGGAGTGAGAGAGAGAAGACTCATCCACTTGTTTGGAATGTGTGAGCCTCTCACTGTTTCATGACCTTCATTCCAAGGTGCTAAATGTGTTGTGTGGATTGTCCTCAGCCACTTGCCCTAGACAAAAAGAAAACAAAACAATAATAAAAACAAACAAACAAACAAATAAAAAAAAACCCTGGCCCAAGTAAGGGGAGTGGCAATGAGAGGAAAAGTCCATCTGCTCACTTGATAAATAGCTATCTATGTAGTCTTTACTAACATATCAGGAAGCCACAAATGACAACAGAGCAAGCTCAGTTACAGACAAATCTATAAACAAGTATTTACCACACACAAGGTACATTGTCCACACAAGCTGTTTGGAAACACAGAGAATAGAGCAGCATGTGCCACAGGAAAGTCAAAGCAGGCTTTGCCAAGAGGTGGTCTTTAAGCTGGGACTGAAGATGGATAGAAATATGCCAGGTAAGTTTGGGAACAGGGCAGCTATGTTTAGGAAGTGGACGTGAGAGAAAGTCAAAAGCACCAAGGGTAAAATGAGGCCTTCTAAACTAGGGGCAAGCCCCCAAACTAGGGGCAAACCTCTCCGTCTTCCCAGTCTTTCCCAACCCCTTTGGTCTTCTTCCAAATCCCTGCGGCCAGTCCAAGAACATCAGGTTCCTTTGGGTCATACTGCATTATAAAAAGGCTCCTGCCTGTTTGGGGCCTGAAAATAAAACCCCATGATCCTATTAATTATGGGGGCAAAGAACAGGCAACCCCACAATGTGCCACTTTGCCATGCAGATTATTTTGAGCTAAAATCAAAGCCCAAAAGGCTCAGGAAGAATTTCACCTCACTGCTTAAAAGGAATTTAGATAAGAGAACCTGCTCCAGGAAGAGAGCTATCACCACAGATAACTACAACATAGTATGAACGAGGGGTGATAGACAGGAAGGAATTTAACAAAGTCAGCTTGTTAAAATTCCTTTTTATGTCCCATTATTTCTGAGGCCCCACAAATATTTATCAGTCCCTTTTTTCATCTTCCTGTGACTCGCTTCCCTTCCCTTCAAAGTCCCAAACTCTACCCCCTTCTCCTTAGTTCAGCATGACAAACATATCTCATTTTGTCTGTCTTTGAAGTCTCACATCTGTGTGGATTCCCCATATGTACAATATTAAATTTTATTTTCTCCTGTTAATCTCATTGTCTCAGGTCAATTTAATTCCTCAACCAGCTAGAAGAATCTTGAAGGGTGGAGAAAAATGTCTCCTCCCCAACATAATCAAGAGCTCCTGATGCTTTTACAAAGCGCCAGCAATCCACCATATATGCAAACAGTGTTTGCTGTTTCTTGGAAGAGATACCCTAAAACAACTGCCGCAGGTAACCAGTTCACCATAGGGTGATAATCCAATGATTTTAGAGAGAGCTAGTGACCATTAGAGTGGACTGATTATGTCGGGAAGTGTTGTAGTACTTTAAAAAGAGAAGAGACGCTACATGACAGTGAATTTAATGAGAGGAATGTCAGAAGGTTAAAAGCAGCTGTAAAGTACAGTACAATAGAATGATGCAGGGTAAGAGGAAGGAAACAACAATGGCCAAGGTAAATGTGGGCACACTGGAAATTTTTCTGATGTGCCATAAGAGTCTTAAAATTGATCTTCTAAGCCACATTTAGGACGCCAAGTTTTAAAAAAGTAAATTTACTCCCAAGTTAAGAAGGAAGCTAGATATTCTCAGGAAACTATGTAATATTACAGCTTAATATATATTCAAAACTTGCCTATAATGGTTGGATGAAAAACATATGTTCCATTCTGTGAGAATATCTCATTTTAAGTGAGAATTCCAGAATATACCAAAATGCTTCTTTCTGCTTTCTTATTATTTTATATGCTAGAAAACATAAGATTTTTTTTTTTTGCAGGGTTTCTTGTATCCTCTTATAAATTAGGTCACCTCTCCAGGTTTTTGGGACCTGCTGGGTGGATTTTCCCAAATAAAGACATCACAGTGGTCAGCTGGCAATATCAGTGATGGAATTCAGGTCCCCAGAAACTGGAACCAAGTAGGCCACTGGACTGGCCATCAGATACACATCAGATTTAGCTTTTGAGACCAGGTCTCCCCTTTTCTCCTCATGTGCATTTCAACGGACATATCTCTTAACTCCTCTGGACCTTACATTTCTAATCCATAAAAGGGGAATAATAATTAACTTCATTAGATTTCTGGGAAGATTAAATACAATGATATAAGTAAGGTAAAGCATATGAAAAACAGAAGTCAGTAAATCTTAGTTCAGTTGAATCTAATAAATGCCATTCATTTATCCATTAATAGAAGTCTGAGGGTGTGAAATCTGAACATGTTAAGTGAGAAGTCCACAAAACTCCTGCCTTCTGATTCCTCACCTAATTATCAGTCACAAACAGGGTTAACCAACTCAGTTCCTTTTCATTTTCTATTCATTTCACATTCTGCAATGAGATACCAATTAAGGGAAAAGAAAGTATATTAAAGGGATTATTACTTGTTCTCTCCCCTAAAAGCCTCTGGATAACTGATTCAAAGACCACCCATTACGAAGTTGGTATCTTTTCCTATAGGATTTGTACTTCCAAAATGAATGACTTTATCAAAATAAAGCTGGAAAAGGATTCCTTAGTTCTTCCCAACTGTGATGTCTTTTGGAACAATTGACTTGAAAGTCAGCTTTCTTTCTCTAGAATCCTCCTCAATCTTTCCACCCACTCAAAACTACTGGGAGTCCAACCAACCTATTTTTTATTTATTTTACTTATTTAATACTTTACTTGTTCTCAAAGAGAACAGAGACTTCTAATTCCACCTAATAATAGAGACTCACCTGCTTCCAAATCCCCCTTCTGGGGAATTGCAATGAGCCAAGCTCCTTTTCTTCCACATGCAGAACCCAAAAACTCTATATTTACCTGCTTCATTTCAATCTATTAACATGCACATAACCAAACCTTCCCATAAATAGGCATTTAGACCTGGCCATCCTTATCTCCAATCTTATGAGTCACAGTGTCTAACTTTGGTACTGGTGACCTTCTGAATGTACCTTACAGTTTAGAGTTCTACGTATGTAATCCATATCAAAAGCAAACAAACCAAGCTTAAGATTATAAACTCCCATTCTTCATAGATTTTATTCTAACTCTTCCAATAAAATACGTATATAAGTTACATCATTTCTCTCACAGATTTTCTAAAATGCAAACTCCTTTCTAAACTAACATTCCCTGATACACACTTATGCAATGGTGCCAAAATTTGGAAATAATGTCCTTGTTTGATATGAGATGCCAGGTAGAGGCCATATGGCATTTTTTTCCTACAGGTTTAATGACAACTCTAAAAATAACAGAACAACAACAACAACAACAACAAAACACGTGATACCATCTTTTAAGGTGGTTTAGCACCTTAAACTAATTAATCTGAATTTTAAAAAGGTGATATCCATTTGCCAAGAGATAGGGAAGCATCAAAATGAGCCAGAGAAAACTTCTAACCAAGATCTTGTTTCAAAGTTGGGAGGTGAAAAAGAGAAGTCTTCTTGAGAAGGAACGGAAAGCTCCCTCTCCCCCAATTCAGAGTGCCCATGGGAGCGCATGGACTAAGAAAAGAACAAACTTTCTTCTTTGGGTCCATATCAGAAGCATCTTGAAAATGAAATCAGTGATACTGCAGATGGACTGGCTGGAGCATTTAACTCCCTTCACCAAAGGAGAAAGATCACATTCCCACAGAAGAATACATCACAAATCCTTTCAATCAATTCAGCTTTTCATGTTGTGTTTCCCCTAAAGAGCTTATCTCTGGAGAGGCCTCCCATGACAAAAAGCCCCCAGAGGAATTCAAACACAATCCTGAGACTAACAGCCCTTCTCCTCCCTTAAAGAAGGGAGTGGGAGAACAAAGAAAGTAAAGAGCAGGAAGGTGAAATAAAAAAGGAGGACAGTCAATAAAACTAAATTTCCCCAAATCTGTTATGCCTGTTATTCAAACATCATTCCTTGGCACAGTAGCTTCTCAAAGAGAAAGTTTAAAGTGATAGGGCTGCATCAGGGAAACAAGGAAGGAGATGATATTGCTTTATCCTAGGCCAAAATGTCATATTTTAATTGAACAGGATTTATTTGTTAGTCCCCAGCATCATTCTCACCTCTAAGCTCCCTTGTGCATGCCAGGTCTCTAAAGCCCAGAAACCACCTTTTCTAAATGCCCTTGCTGCCAAGTTTCTGATTAAACTCCACTAAGAAGGGGCACTAGAGTAAGATGGGGAAGGCAGAGGGGAAGAAGCCATTACACTCCAGGAAGAAGTGGAGGCAAGTACCTGGGCATTGGCATGTGCCTGTGACATCAGACATCTCCTGAGAATCACTTCCTTGTTCACTGCAGTCCCCAAACTTACATTTTTCCTGAATGTGGCTTCCCCGGCCTCCCCTCCCCCAACCTTCCAACAATTTTAGGAGCCTTGAATTCCCGGTGTTGAACTACTTCTTATTCAAAATATCCACGGTGGCTTCTGTGAATCCTGACTGATACACTGGTCTATTCCATGCTTCATCAACTGGAGTACCCATACCAACTCTACAGGCACCAGAGATATACAAAAGCCTGGGGAAATATGGCACATTTTCCTGAGTTTTACTTCCACAGTGTCTACTTTTAGGAACTGATTTTTGTATTAAAATAACCACTGAAATACTATGAAAGAAAGGGCACTTTAAAATTTCAGAGAAATTCAATTATCATATGGTTTCACTTACTTGTGGAGAATAAGGAATAACATGGAGGACATTAGGAGAAGGAAAGGAAAAGTAAATTGGGGCAAGTCGAAGGGGGACACCAACCATGAGAGACTGTGGACTCTGAGAAACAAACTGAGGGTTCTGGAGGAGAGGGGGTAGGGTGATGGTGAGCCTGGTGGTGGGTATTAAGGAGGGTACGTATTGCATGGAGCACTGGGTGTGGGGCATAAACAATGAATCTTAGAACACTGAAAAAATAAAATAATTTCAGGATAAAATACAGAGCTTAAGAGAAAATAACTCTTACAGAAGGCTACTTTATACTCTCAGTACCTGAAGGACATATTTCCACCCTCTGCAAGATGACTTAGAGACACAATGTACATCTATCTAGCCTTCCTACCTACCTATCCACCTACCTGAGCTTCTCCTCAGTTCTGTTCTAGGAAAGATTCTAGATGGTACAGTGGCTTCAGGCAGGTTGAGTCTATACACTCTCCATGAACTGCACAATCAGAGCATAAACTCAACTCATTGAGTGTGTGTGTGTGTGTGTGTGTGTGTGTGTGTATCTACACACACACATATATCTTAGCTTACTCACCAGAATGCAAGATCCCTCGTGGCAGGAAAGGCACCATGTTTAAGCTACACATTCTGTACTGTGTACCTCCAACAGGGCCCGGCCCATAGTAAGCAGCCAATGTATACCTCACTCACTGCGCGGAGGAATCAGACAGATAGGGACTTAAATACTTACCCAGTATAAGGAGCAACACGCTGCAGAGAAGAATGTTGGTAAAATATATATTATTAATAATATGTGTAACCTTAGCCAAGTTATTTTGCCTCCAAGTCTCAGTTTCTGCATCAGGAAAATGAGTATAATAATTGTACCTGTTTCACAGGGTCATTAGGATTAGGGTGAGGTTCAAGAGAGAGATGATACGGGCAAAGCGTAAAGTGTCTGGCATGGAATAAGCTCCCCCCCACACTAGCAATGATCATTACCTATTTTCCCAGGATTTGAAAACCCTAAAATAAGCTTAGATTTAGATTATACAACTATGCTGAGTCTAATTCAATCTTTCCTCAATGGTTCAGAGAGCGCTAAAGTGCTTCAGCAGATCATTTGAAATCGAAATTGTGTCTCCAGTTCATTAGCCAGAATGGCAAATCGCAGGGTGTCCCTGGTCGTCCCAGCTCAGCCCTCACTCACACAACTGAAGCTGGCTAGGAAAAGCTGATGCTTTGGCCACATGGCAGTCTTCCAGACTGAACTGTTATTTGGGGTGGGATTACAAAATTAGTAGAGAAGAGCACACAGTCAATGAAGGAATACATTTTGACTCTAAAAATGAAACTGAAAACAGCAACTCATGAAAGTTTATTTCTTGCATGAAATTCGAACCGGCAGTTGTGTGAAGCTCACCACAGAGGCTAAAACCTGACTAAAGGCAAATGAACAATTATCAACGATAATGTACGTAGTCAGAGGAATGCCTGGTGGGGAGCCTGTGGCGCTGGTGGTAAGTCCAGTTTTATTTAACATCTTAGTTAATGATCTGGAAGAGAGATAAACAGAAGACTGAAGAGAGATGCTGAAGTGGACATCTGCTGGCTTTGCCTGTCAGGTACCCGCTCTCCTGCTGGCAGTAACGCTCAAGTGGTATGTGAGAAATCCCCTCCCTCAGGGAGTAAAATCTCCACGGGACTGTCAAATGAGATGACACATGCTGGGCTAAAAAGATGCCCTCTCCCTGGACTTTGAATCTTAAGCAGAGTATCACAAAAACTTCAGACACCATAGAACCACCACGAATCATTTGTTCTAATGGTATAACTCTGGGAGAAAAGAAACTTATTCATTCTTGCTATCTTGGTCCTCAGACTCTGTGGCTTTTTCCCCCCTCTCCTTTCCCTTCAAGTCCTCCTCCCTCTCCTTATATTAGCCAATATCATTTTTTGTGAACAACAACCAAAAAGCCCCATGACTAGAGATGCAACTTCTACTAAATGTAGCTAGAGTACACATTCTATTTATGTGGCCTTTCAGCAAATTCTCAAGATCCTTTTTGGGCACAAGTGTAAGAAATACCACTACAGACAAAGCAAATGATTTAAAACTTAGTGTTTTGATTCAACTTGAAAAAAAAATTCACATTGACATTTTTTTCTGGGGAAAAGAAATGATTCTAATTCTCACACAACAGAACAAATCACCTAACCTTAGAACTAAGGTGAAAGCAGAGAATCAGACAGGAGATTGCAATGAGATGAGGCACTTTTAAATGCCATTAAAGTCCTATATTGCATGAAGTACAAAACATCAGACATTAGCAAAGTACAACCATGGTAAGTGACCTCTATGGTACACTGTCTGAATTATTAGGAACATCCCTTCTTTTAAAGAGAGAGAGTAGGGAACAGAATAAACCCAGTGGAGTTTAGAGAAACCTAATAAAAATGAATCAGGCTATCCAGGGTAAAGGGATGAATGCTAAGAAAATACTAATACAAAGTTATTTGTTTTCCAGGAGCCCTGCTCTCTTCAGTGGAGAGCATGCAAGCAGGACACCATTTTTGCTTGAGGCTAAGAGCTGCTTCATGATTAAGCGTCATACTTTCTGATTACCAAAAAACATTCAGCCACCCAGGCTCAAAAGGGGAGGTGAAGACCACGGGTAAGGCCAGCCTAACTTCAGCCCAACGGGATGTTCTCTGTCAACAAACGCTACAGTCTCCGAAACAAACCACCCACACAGCTTTGGGGCCAAGGGAAGAAGCTGCCCCATCAACAACTAAAAAGTCTACTTACTTGCAAGAAAAATTTGGAAGGAAAGAGGCATTTTCTTCTCATTACTAGAAAGAATCAAGACCATTTTTTAGTCTATAGGGAACGGGGATTCCTACCCCTGTTGTTCTTTCCTCCCAGAATCAGTGAGCAATGCTTCTGAGGGAACTAACCAGCACAACATCCTAGCTGGTGCGAGAAAGACCTAAGGTATACATTGCATACAGCATATAAAAGGAGAACACGGTAGGAGGTATAACACATAGCTCTAAGATAGCTTGTATCATATGAGTAGGGTCCCAAAGGAAACAGACAGCAATCCCAAATAGGGAGATTGAGGCAAATTTAACAAAGAGACTATCTATAAAGGTATGAGCAGAGTCAAGGGAAAACAAAAAATGGTTGACTGAAACACCCTGGGTTTGGGCAACAGTGGGAGCTTTTACAACCTCTGGATGACTATAGAGGCAAGGTAAGGGAGCTAATAATGGAAGCCTGCACGAGCTAGACCTGTAAAAGGGGTCACCCTAGGGCATCTGCGGCCTTTGGGAGAAGGAGGCCTGGGGCGCCTGGGTGGCTCAGTTGGTTAAGCGACTGCCTTCAGCTCGGGTCATGATCCTGGAGACCCGGGACTGAGCCCCGCATCGGGCTCCCTGCTCGGTGGGAAGCCTGCTTCTCCCTCTCTCACTCCCCCTGCTTGTGTTCCCTCTCTCGCTGTGTTTCTCTCTGTCAAAGAAATAAATAAAATCTTTAAAAAAAAAAAAAAAAAGAAGAGGCAGCCATGCGCACCCCACAGTGTGGTACAAAGTAATAGGGGGGAGTGGACCTTGGGCCTCACTGTGCTGATGCTCTCTCTTCCCTCGCATCCCATTGGCCAATCCTAATCTGATCAGCTGGGGGAGGGGGCAGCGATTAGGTAAACCGGGTTCAGCCTCACAGTGGTTAAAGCAGAGTGAAAGGACAGAAAGATCTAGAATGTGTATCCATACTGATTCTGTACCTCTATCTTCTCATGTCATAATGATTTGCACGTATTCCTCAAAGTACATGATGCTCATTTGCTAACTCTTCTATTTCTGTGTAAGACCTTATGCTCTCGAAGTGCTAACCTATAGTTTCTTTAATTTCCTCAGTTATAAAATTAGGGATTAGCGTGCAAATCCCCCATACACACCCAGGCATAGACGTGGACAAAACCTTCCCTAAGACTATAGTCATAAAGGAAAAATTAAGATAATGATAAAAATGCTAGCTTCCCCCTAATAGCTCAAAGGAAAAAGGAAATCTTTAACAACATATAAAAGGCAGAATCCATGTACCACATAATGTGTGTCCGAAGCAAAACCGCCTCTACACTAAGAGGGACGGGAAGTGGCTGAAACAGCAGCCCTGCCTTTGTGTTGCTTTGACCACCTTGTCTGCCAGCTTCCACCTTAGGAAGAGCTCTCAGCACCTCCCAGGCCCTGACCGTAGACTCAGGTCAAGGCCTCGTGTGTGACTTGACCCATCTGGGACTCCAGTTTCTGCAAAATCCTCTTACACAGCATGTGACTGAGCAGGAATAACAGGGAGAAATTAAGGGGTAATTCTGGAGTACCGTGTTAGAAAAGGCTTGAACAAAATGAGATCTGTTATGTCATGAAAGGACTGCAAAAGAAAGTAGGACAGCTGTCATTTTTGAGATGGCTGCTGACAGCATCTTCAAAGCCCGGCTTCCTTTTCCGAGTTCCACCATTTTGAAAAGGGACGTGAGCCTGGCTTGGCACAGGTCAGACCAGTATGTCATCTACTTTATCTTTGTCCTGACAGTGTCACTAGCAGATATTTTATGAGAGAACTCAATTTTCTGCCCTCCACAACAATCTCACATTTTTGGAAACGACCCTAAACACCTTGCATTTCCCTTGGGACCTTAAAACCAAAGGAGCCCAACAGTCATCTTGCTCCACCTTTAATTCCTGACTGTTAAAATTCAAGCTTTCTGAAACAGTTTCCAAAGCTATTAAGGCTATTAATAGTGAGATTTGGATGAGCTAGTTCAAAGTCAGCACTAATGACCTGTTGATGATTTTAATGGTTCTTGCAATAAGTACTGTGAATGACCTATTGTTAGAATACAGAGTGACTGGCTTTTCCATTAATCCATTAACTCTTCTTTTCTCATAATTCTTTCCCTACTAAAATATTTTCCTCCTTTTAATTTGAAGGGTTCATGGGGAGGGTACACAAAGAATAAACTTCAGTGACTGAGAATCAGAGGAGGCAAAGAAAAAAGAGGCAAGAAGGAGCAAGATTCTGAATTCCTATTTGCTTGAAGCTGAGCTTTAGAGAGGAAATAAATCCAGCAGGGGAATACCCAGACCAGGGGAGAGGGCAGGGAGGACTGCAAATTCAGAAGGCAGAAGCTTCGAAGGTGACGGAGGTGGAATGGTGGGGCCAGGGAATGGCTAGAACCCAGCATTTTCAGGGAGCTGCCCCTGCACACAGTCAACTACAAAAAGCAACATCCAGCCCCGGTTTGCACACGTAACTTCCAGTTCATCTCTCTTGTTCTGGACCTTGCTTATTAGTGCCTGGGTTACTGAGCCCTGCCTGCTGGTGTGCTCTCAAGCCACCGTCCATACCTAAGCAGTGTACACATCCTTTCTTCCCAGGCAGCTGCTCTCTTGGTTAGCTTTTTCTCTAGTTCACAGCACACACTCTGAGAACACCCTGAGCAATGACCCTCTTGTCCCACCTCTTGTCCAATACCGTCCTGTTGGTGGGTGGGTGCAATCTGATGAGGGCGGGGAAGGATGTCCAACAACTGAACCATAAGGATCAGAGCAAGTCTGCAGCAAATGAACAAAGTCAAGGACTTTATCTTCTGTCTGGCTCTGCCTATATTTTTAAAATGACAGACAGGGGCGCCTGGGTAACTCGGTCGGTTAAGCATCTGCCTTCGGCTCAGGTCATGATCCCAGAGTCCTGGGATCAAGCCCCACATCAGGCTCCCTGCTTGGTGGGGAGTCTGCTTCTCTCTCTGATCCTCCCCCTGTTTGTTCTTTCTATCTCTCACTCTGTCTCTCTCTCTCTCAAATCAATTTAAATACACTCTTTAAGGGGAAAAAAAAAAGACAAACTTGACTCCTATGGAAATTCATGAAGCAGGATACATGGCTGAGAGTATTTGGATGAAAGATAAAACAAGACAGAAAAATCACAGTAAGAGTAGAGCACCAAGCATCTTAGCCTGACAGAAGATATTGAAAATATTTCCTGAAAGAGATCACAAAACTGGCAGACAGGCAAGATATGTTAGCGATATGAGATCTCAATTGTTTAGACATGCTAGAAACTTAATTCTTTTAAAACAGGGCATCTGGTTTTTCCTTCTGACAGCAGTGTTTCTCAGAAGGTTAAGAAATCTTTTGAGGACAGCTTCTGCAGGGGATTTAATCGTCCTCCTCAAGAAAGCCCTAGGAAGAAGCCAGCCAATGTTTTTCTATAAAGTAGCAGTAAATATTTTACTTTGTGGGCCATGTGGTCTCTGTCTGTCACAGCTATTCAATTTTGCCCTTGGAGTGCAAAAGTCCCACAGATGATGTGTAAACAAATGGGTGTGGCTGTGTTCCAATAAAACTTTACTTGCAAAGACAAATAACAGACCAGATACGGCATCCTTACCCTAGATGGGTATGTAGAACTAATAATATTCCTGTGAGCAAATAATCACATCCTATTGGAATCTGTGCTAGCTAAGAAAGGGATACTGTGAAAAGTAAGATGCATGATTTAGTAAGATGATTTCTGAAGGAAAATTAAAACTTGGAAAATAATGAATATGGCCCTTTCTAAGAAGGTAATGTAATTGAAAAGAGATGCAATGTTTTACATGATTTTATTCTGGGGTGCCTGGGTGGCTCAATTGTTAAGCATCTGCCTGCAGCTCAGGTCATGATCCCAGGGTCCTGGGATCGAGCCCGGCAATGGGATCCCTACTCAGTGGGAAGCCTGCTTCTCCCTCTCCTACTCCCTCTGCTTGTATTTCCTGTCTTGATGTGTCTCTCTCTGTCAAATAAATAAATAAAATCTCAAAAAATAAATAACTGAATGATTTTATTCTGGCTGTGTAACAGTTAATAAACCCAATGCACAAGATACTTAAGAGAAACAATGTGGATTCCCACAAATTTCTGAGACTAAATCAGAATATATAGCAAAATGCATAACAGGATATACTCATAATACATAAAAATAGGACAGTTATAAAAACATATGGATAAACTTGTAAGAAAAGTGGCTAAAGCTTAGGAAAAAATGGCAAAAAAAAAAAAAGTTAAAAAAAAGAAATAAAAACCTAGTTAAAGCTGTTTTCAAAAGAAAATGATACAGGAAATGATAGAAACAGCTTTGTATGATGGGGGAAGTTAAAAGATGACAGAGAGAAGGCAGAGGTACTCAACTTTTATCTTGCTTTTCATGTCTTCTCCCAAGGAAAATGATCTTCAAACTGAAAAGGGAGGGCAAACATGGCTAAGATAAAACTGAAACTTTATGTGAGAAAAAGAAACAGTGAAAAAGTAGTCAGTCATTAACGACATCGGTACTGACCAGAACAACAGAAACGCAACACTCGGTATGTCTATTGACTTCGTAGGAATCGTCAGACTTCATATCCATTAAATAATTTAGTTCCCAAGGCAATACTATATATAGTATGTGCTATCATTTTTTCCCATTTTATGGATGAATAAATAAAAGGTTAAAACGTGTCCAAGTTTCCGGTTAGTATAGAGCTAAGTCTTGAACTCAGTCTAGTTCAGCTGAACTAGGTCTGACTAGTACCGAAGTCTAGTACCAAAGGACATTTATATAATTGAAGACTTCTTCAGGAATCACTGTCACTAATTCTTCAGAAACCTGGACCTCTAAACTAGAGAGTGGAATATATATGACCACCTCTAACTTGCAGAGAATCATAGAAAAGCTCTGCTTAAAGAAAACTATAGGCCCAAAATGGAATCACTCATGCTAGGCCAAGGGAACAAACCAGGGCTTAATATCTAATCTAACTGCAGCTTCAAGTCCCTCCAGAAATATCATAATAACCAGTCAGGAATTATCTGGTCAGCACCAATAAGGTATTAGTCACATGTGCCCTCTCCGTCCCCCAAAGGAAGATGAGATAGTAAGACCCTCTGCCTTACCTCTAAGAGAAGGTGACCTTGTCTAAAATACTCCTTTCTTTTCTTTTGCTAATAACTTCCTTGTACCATCTCCCTCTTATTAAAAACCTTCCATATTGTCCAACTCCTTGGAGCTTTCTACTTGCTAGACGGGATACTGACTGAGTCATGAATTGCTTAGTAAAGCCAATTAGATCTTCAAATTTACTTGTTGAATTTTGTTTTTTAACAGCTGCAAAACAGAGCTGTTAAACAAATGGTTACTTTAAAAGAAGGAGAGAAGAAGAGAGGAGAGGAGAGGAGAAGGTAGCAAAGAAAAAGATGTGACCACCAGGAACCAGCATAAGCTCACCACTGGTCCATATCTGCCCCAGCCCATCTGCCAGGAATCACAGAACCTTAACAACATAGCATCTGCCTACTTCCACCCCTGCATCTGGGAAAGCCAGTTCTCACGGTATGCCAAGAAGAGCTTCCCCACGAGTGCTGGATATCTGAAGACAGTCTTCTGTTTTCTGTCACATACCTGAGCAAAGCCCTGAGCTTTTAAATCCAAGTGCTAGACCTGATGGTTGAAGCACTACACTTCAGCCCCTCTTTGTCTCCTATCTCCTAGAAATACCAGACTGCCTCAGTAACATGCCCAGACCCCCATTTCCAGGCTCCCTTGTCAATGGTTTGAATCCTGATTCTGCCATTTAGAAGGAGTCATGAAACCTATGGTAGGCTACTTAACTTCTTCAATGATCAGTTTCTTCACCTACAAAATGGAGTATCCTAGGTAACACAGGTTATCATGATGGTTAAGCGAGAAAATTATTAAAGCACTCTGAAAACCACAGTATAGTAGACACATATTAATCATTACAAGTTATTATTAAACTTATTTTTAAAATAAAAGCTTATTACAAACTTTGTTGATCAGATTGCTGAGTTGGTAACACAGAGAAATGTAAATATATGGAATTGTGATTTCAGTGGAGCATCTGTCCCAGTTTCCCATGAGATCTTTGAGGCCATGAGAGAGGATGGTGGACAGAATAACACTGCAGTCAGCAAGGTTCACAACTGGATAAGATGAATGGACCAACCCAGCTTGGGAAGAGATTTGGAGAACTGGTCTAGACACGCCAAACTGGCTCTGATCTGGAGCAAGTAAGAACAAGACTCTCTGACTTTGTGTGGCCTCCCTCATGGGTGACTTTTGTTTTCAAAAAGCCTTTGGCCTGTCTACAGTTATATTTATGTATCAGTAACTTATCATTTATACCCACCAACTTCTACAAAACATTTGAAGGCAAGTAACATGTTTATTAATGACTTGAAAGCATAGGAACCTGCTTATAAAAAAATGAGATCAATCCCTGAGTGACAGAATTTGGACCCAAACTAGACCCTGGCAAGCTAAATCAAACAAGATGAAATACAACAGTGACAACCATCAGGCCTAGCACTTGGATTTAAAAAAAAAAAAGAAAAAAGTCTATAAAATAAAACAGGAAGGAGTAGCTATGAAAGAGTATGTGTGTTAAAGATTTAGAGCTCTTAGATAAGTTAATATCAATCAAAAGTTCAATGGGGTTGTTAAAAAGAAAAAGAAATGCAATCTATCTTCAGCTGCAATAATAGATGTAGAATATTTAGAATGAAGGAAATCATTTTCCTGATACATTTCTACGTGGGACAGATCACACATGGAGTACTATATTCAGTTCTGGACTGGACGTGACTAGAAACATTTGGGTTCATTTACAAGTAGTCTGACCAGGAAGGATTGAAAAAAAATTGAAAAATCTACAAAGTAGATCATGTTAGAAACAGCAGGGAAAAAATAATATGTATCATGTATACAAAACAAGACAAGGACTGTGGTATTCATCTAATACACACAGAACCCTACTCACTCGTGTTCCGTTATCCTTTTAACCCTCTCCTGAAACTGCTTATATAAAGGTCACCCATGACCCCCGTCATACCACCAAATCCAAAATAGTCAATCTAACAGCTTATCTTTCTCTTGCATCTACAATCAACATTGTTGACTATACCCTTATTTGTGAAATACTCTCACTGCTCACTTCAGTAACACTGTAGTATCCTGGTTTCCTTCTACTTTGGTGGTCAGTCTTTGTTGTCTCCTTCCTGCCTCACCTCCTTTTCATACCTTCTAAAAGTAGAATGTCATAGGACTCTCTATCTGACTTTTCTTCCCCCCATCCCCTGCTACCTAGGTTCATTCCATAAGTGTTCACACCCAAATTCATAGTTCTTAATACCATCTCTATGCTGGTGGCTCCAAAATTTATATGTCCAGTCCTGACCTCTTCCTACCTGAAGGCTCAAGCAGATGTCTAAATCATAAATACTTCAAAATAATTCAGACCCAAAAAAGTACTGCATTTTTTTTCTGCACCAAAATTACTACCCCTCAAGTCTTCCTCACCTCAGTTAATAGCAACACCATTTACCCAACTGCATAGTCACGCAGGATTCCTCTCTTTCCTCCAATCCCTTCCTTTTGCAATCCATCTGCAAGTTAAGTCAGCACTACGCTATAATAAACTGTCCACCACCTCCACCAGCCTCAATCCCCATCATTTCCCACCTGGACTAAAAATGGCCACTTGAATGTCTCTTGCCCCTTACATACTGTTCACACTGTTTCTAGATTAAAATATAAATCAAAGAATGTCTTCCAACAACTTTCTATCACACAAAATAAAAATCCAAGCCTCTTACGATGACCCAAAAGGCTCCACATGATTTGGTCTCTATCTACCTGTCCAATCTCCAATCTCGCCTTTTAATATTCTTATGTACATTACACTCCAATCACATTGACCTTCCTGCTGCTACACAGATATCCCAAGTTTATTCCTGTCTTTGGGTATTTGCCCTTGCCTTTGGTTCCCTCACGGACTACTCCCTTTGACACAGCAGGTATCTACACCAATGCCATCTCCTCCAAGGTCTTCCATGACTACATCATCCAGAAGAGCCCTGAACTTCCTTTATTTTTCCTGAGGGTTTTAATATTACCTAAAATTATATCATGCTTCATGCATTTTTTAAAAGACTTTATTTATTTATTTATTTGTTTATTTATTTATTTGAGAGAGAGTGAACACACAAGCAAGGGGAGGGCCAGAGGGAGAGGAACAAGCAGACTCCATGCTGAGCACAGAGCCTGATACGGGGCTCAATCTCACAACCCTGAGATCATGACCTGAGCCAAAATTAAGAGTTGGATGTTTAACCAACTGAGCCACCCAGGTGCCCCTAAAATTATATAATGCTTTTACATGTGCCCTCCACTAGCAAATCAGTTGTATAGAGCAGAGCTTGTGTCTGTTTTCTTTATCACTGTATCTCCAGTAGCTAGAACAATACCTACCAGTTAGCCGGCAATAGTAAATGTCTACTTAATGAATAATTGCCCTGTAAAAGGGAAATCAGACTAGCTCATAAACTCAAGAGCCAAATTCACTCATCTGCTACCTTTTATTCATCTTACCCAAACTCTGAGCCAATTCCTTCCTTATTTACCTTAGTTTTGGAAAACTCAAAGTCCTTTTTGGAATCTTACTGTTCCTGCTTATCAAATACATAGCACATTGTATAAACTCAGTTAATGTTTGTTAAAGTGAACTGAATTAAACTGAATAATTCAATTAATAATAGTAATAACTTTCTGAGAGAGAGGGAATAAAGAGAATTAAGGAACAGAGAACTCAGAAGGAGTTGCATTTATGCTCCATATAAGAACATTCAGGGCTACCTGGGTGACTCAGTCAGTTAAGCATTCAACTCTTGATTTGAGCTCAGGTCATGATATCAGGGTCGTGAGATCAAGCCCAGCGTCAGGCTCTGCGCTGAGTGTGGAGCCTGCTTAGTATTCTCTCTCTTTCTTTCCTTCTTCCATTCCCCCCTAACTTATGCACATGTTCTCTCTCTCAAAAAGAAAAAAAAAAAAAAAAAAGAATGTCCCAACAGTTACTATTGCCTCGTCAGTGGTCATACTTAGAAGCCTTCAAATAGAGACTGAATGGCTACCGATGCGGGTTATATGCAAATAGCTCCTGCATCAGAAGAAAGAGGGCAGTAGATAATGTCTAACACCCAAGTTGACCACAGCGTAATTCTCTATAGGATGGGGAGACAGGGGAGAGAAGAAGAACTAATGAAGTGCCAAGAAGATCTGGAGATGAGAACAACAATGACAGAGAGTTCAGTTTCAATAAACTGATAGCCACAGTAGCTGGGCTGTGAGTGATTAACAGATGAGTAGATACTGAGGAAATAATTCAAGACAAATGATGATTGTTGGTGTAAGTGGAGATGATGATGGCTCAAAAGGCAAGGTCAGGTTTCAGGAAGGTTTTTAAAAGGAGATTAAAACATGTTCAGAAACAGCAGGACAGAAGAAACTGGTAGGGGAAAGAAAAAACAACAACATAAGATAGCTAGGAGCAAACCTAACCAAAGACGTAAAGGATCCACACTCTGAAAACTATAGAACACTTATGAAAGAACTCGAGGAAAACAGAAAGAAATGGGAAACATTTACATGCTCATGAATTGGAAGAATGGATATTGTTAAAATACCTATGCTATCCAAAGCATTTTACACATTCAATGCAATGCTTATCAAAATTCCACAAGCATTATTCACAGAGCTGGAACAAACAATCCTAAAATCTATGGACATAGGAAAGACCCAAATTGCCAGAGTAGTGGTGAAAAAGGAAACCAAAGCAGGAGGCATCACAATTTGGACTTTAAGCTGTATTACAAAGCTGTAATCACCAAGACAGTGTGGAACTTGCACAAAAACAGACACACAGATCAATGGAACAGAATAGAGAATACAGAAATGGACCCTCAACTCTGTGGTCAACTAATCTTCAACAAAGCAGGAAAGACTATCCAATGGGAAAAAGGCAATTTCTTCAACAAATGGTGTGGTGAAAATTGGATGGCCACATACAGAAGAATGAAACTGGACCTCTTTCTTATACCACGCACAAAAATAAATTCAAAATGGATGAAAGACCTAAAGGGAGACAGGAATCCATCAAAATCCTAGAGAAGAACACAGGTAGCAACCTCTCTGACCTAGGCTGCAGCAACTACTTGCTGGAAACATCTCCAAAGGCAATGGAAACAAAAGCAAAAATGGACTATTGGGACTTCATCAGGATAAAAAGCTTTTGCACAGGAAAGGAAACAATCAACAAAACTAAAAGGCAAGGGAGAAGATCTTCGCAAATGACATATCAGATAAAGAGTTAGTATCCAAAATCCATAAAGAACTTATCAAACTCAATACGTAAAAATCAAAAAATCCAGTCAAGAAATGGGCAGAAAACATGAACAGACGTTTCTCCAAAGAAGACACACAAATGGTTACTTGGAAAAATGCTCAACATCACTTGGCATCAGGAAATACAAATAGAATCCATAATGATATACCTCCTTACGCCAGTCAGAATGGCTAAAATTAACAATACAGGAAATAAAAGAGGTTGGTAAGGATGTGGAGAAAGAAGAGCCTTCTTACACTGCGGGTGGGAATGCAAACTGGTGCAGATACTCTGAAAAACAGTATGGAGGTGCTTCAAAAAATTAAAAATAAAGCAACCCTATCATCCAGCAATTGCACTACCACATAGTCACAAACATAGTGATTCAGAGGGGCACCTGCACCCCAATGTTCATAGCAGCAATATCCACAATAGCCAAACTATGGAAAGAGCCCAGATGTCCATCAACAGATGAATGGATAAGGAAGATGTGTATGCACGTGTGCACGCGTGCACGCGCACACACACACATACACAATGGAATATTATCCAATCATCAAAAAGAATGAACTCTTGCTATTTTCAATGACATGGATGGAACTAGAGGGTATCATGCTAAAAGAAATAACTGTCAGAGAAAGACAAATGCCATATGATTTTACTCATATGCGGCATTTAAGAGACAAAACAGATGAACATAAAAGATGGGAAAGAAAAATACAATAAGATAAAAACAGAGAGGGAGGTAAACCATAAGAGACTCTTAACTATAGAGAACAAACTGAGGGTTCCTGGAAAGGAGGAGGGTGGGGGGAATGGGATAACTGGGTGACGGGCATTAAGGAGGGCACTCAATGTAATGAGCCCTGGCTGTTGTATGCAACTGATGAATCACTAAGTTCTACCCCTGAAATTAACAATACACTATATGTTAGCTAAACTGATTGTAAATGAAAAAAAAAAAAGTTTTTAAGAAGAAGCTCGTGAAAAGCAACAGCCTAAAGGTACAAGGATGGAGCATGGGCTCAGGAGTCCATACTGTATTGCAGGATTAGCCCAGAGGAACCTGGACTCTGAGGCTAGGATCTCCAGAGAAGGGATGTGTTGAACTGAGAAGGAAAGAGAAAGTCACAGTCCTGAATTTCCTTAAAGGTTTCATTTGTTATTTCATTCATTCATTTGGGTTTATTTGTTTGAATGCAAAGCCCTATTTCAGAGGTATCAGAAACTGGATGGCGTCATGGAAGAGAAGTCCAGATGCAGGGTACGCAGAAAAGTCCTTCTTGGATGCCTATCCTAACCTTCCACCAGAAAGAGCAAGACTAGATAAGGGCAATTTCCAGAACTGGGAAAGATTCAGAGAAATGCTGAGTCAAGAACAAAAGAGTTGAGGGAAACTTTGGTATTAGACCTAGCGGTCAAAATCAGGATGAAGTAGAAAACAGTCTGGCCTTCGATTATGAAAGCCTAATTTCTGTGCTATCCTGATCCTGGTTAAAGTGAGTATAAAGCTTGCATTTAAAACTAGTGATGTGTGTGTTGGCACTCCAAGATGATAGTAAGGTGGTGTTTGAATTCAAGGGGGTTGTGTGTGTGTGTGTGTGTGTGTGTGTGTATGTGTGTGTGTGTGACCACAGCTCCTCCTGGGAAGTCCCTCTCCCACAACTACAGTTCTTCTACCAGTTTCTCTCTCCTTCTTCCTTCAACCAGGGGTCATAACGGCTTCCGGCTATTGCCACTCCTTGGACCATTATTCATCTGTGCAGACTGGGTCCCTTATTTCTTCCCATACCTCCGTAAATAGTCCCTTTATCAAACTCTCTTCAACCAAACCTTCTGAGTTCGCCGCAGTCTTCCTGCCAGGACCCTAACTGAAACACGAAGGCCAGGAAGATGGCTTCCTTCCCTGAGGCAGCACCTTCTATCCAGCCAATTCCATGTGACAGCCATTTATCTCCTTTATTGGTCACTACTTGAACTCCAAGAGCAACAGATTCACTGAACACCAATCTGTTTCGGTTTCGCTAATTACCCACTGAATCACCCTTTCCCCAGGCATCCACCTCACCCAGCCCCACCCAAATATCCTCACATTTATAATTCTAGCCTCATTTCTCCTTCTGCCAACCCTGGCTTCCCCAAGGCAACCACATCCATGGCACAGCTCAGGTACTGCTGGTACCTCTGCAGAGAGGGCATCACCCTCCCCAAATAGCCCAGGCTCACACGTGGGCTCCTGCCCTGCGGAGGAACTGGAAGGCAAACCAAGAAAGCAAAGCAGAAGCCCCATGGTGGAAGGGGACAGTAAATGCTCAAGGAAAGGCCCTACGTGCACACCCCAATTCCACTCATTCTGCCAGACCCCGAGCGTGGATCTGCCTAATCTGTGCCAGATCCTATCGACTGAAGGGTGTAGAAGAACCTGCCCCGAAAGAGCCACACTTGGGAGAAGAACTGCGGCAAGCTAAGGGAATGAGGCTCCCTCTGCCTGAAGGTGAAGAAGACTGGTAAAAGTAACAGCGGATATCTACCTCCTCCTCAAAACCTCTCCCTACCCCTGGGTATCTCCTGGCCACTAACCTACTCAAATTGTTGAGTTTCCCGAAGCATCTGTTACCATCACCCCGTTTTACCTTGTGAGGAGACTACATGCCCAGAGAGGATATGAACTCTGCGCCCCGGTCCTGCTATGTTCGCCACAGCGTCTGGCACAGCGCTGAGCACTAGGACTTTAGAAAATGTCTATTAACTCACCGCCTCATCTCAGCAACCCATTTCAGTTATTTTCACAGACTCAAATCCTAATACCCCTTGATAACGCAAGCCTGCCGGTGCTCCTCTTCCATGAATGTCCAAATCTCCCAGCCAAACGATTCCATTTATGTTTTCTCTGAAAATCAGAAGATGCGCAATAACCAAGTGGCCAGAAATTGCATACCATTGACCCTCACGCTCAGAAAATCATTTAGACACTAGGTTAGATAATAGCGTTTTTATACACATTATTTCATTCTCTCACAATCATCCTTAAGGTTGGCTACAACAGGTATTATGATTCCCATTTCAGAATCAAGGAAACCAAGGCTCAGAACAGTTAAGTAATTTATCCAAGATTACCATACATTTAAGGGATTTTAAAATCAGATTAGAACCCAGATCTCTTATCCGCCACCCTACACGCTTCTCTGTTCGCCTATCTCTTTCCCTAGGTTAACCCTTAACCTCTGTCCTCCAGAGACGATTAAAGGATTGTAACACGATGTGGAGACATAAAGGGGCACCAGGCCAAAATTCACAGCTGTATCACTGGTGAGGAGCCAAGACCCCAATACACACGGCTGAGTCCTCAATCTTGGCTTCCCCTTGCTGCTGCTGCACACACTTGAGAGCAATGCGTACCAGCATTTTATATGGAAAGCCTGGCTCTCAGTTCTGATGTAACCAGAGTCCTGTGTGCTCACACATCCTTATCCCCTGGTCATCCATCAAGGCAGCTGTGAACAGCAGTCCGAAAGTGGTGTCTGCTTCAGTTTTCTCCTTAATCTCCAGTTAAAAACACCAACCATAAGGCAATAGCTTGACATCTTATTTCTCATGTTCCTGCCTCACCTGAATAGATGAAATGCTTCTTCCCATCTACCCTCTAAAGAAAACCCAAAGTATCTAAGAATGGACAGCCAAGAACGCCAGGGACTTCAACATGAAGGTGACAGAAGGAACAGGTGTTCCAAAAATGAGAAAAGCATATGAAAACAATACAGAAAGTTTCGGGTTTTCAAGAGCCATGGCTGAATGAGTTTGGCTCTGCCCAGCTACTCGAAAAGACTAGTGTGTGAGGCCGGTAAGAGATTATAAGCCCTCTATACCATACAAATCTTGAATATAAGCAACAATCGGTAATTGTTATACTAACAGGACTTACAAAACTATTTGACTATACACCAACCCCAGCATATAACATGGCTACAGCTTCTCTTGGGGGTTCCCATGTGAATGATCATACTTGCATTTATAAAGTACTTTGTCTCATCCTTAGAGGAGAGAAAATATATTTTATGTGATAAAAACAGATACTGCGTGATATTCCCAGAACACTGGCTATTGTCAAGTTAGGGAGCATATGGTTTAAAAGCATCTCAAGCCAGATTGCCCAGTTTGAATCCAGACTCTTGGACACTTGGTCGCTGCATGTCTTGCCACAAGTGCCTTAATTTCTGCACATCAGTCTCCTCAGTTCTAAAACTGTGGTAACAATAGTACCCATTTCATGGCACTTTAGTGAGAATTAAAAGAGATAATATGCATAAAAGAAATAGAAGAGTCTCCAGCACAAGGTACATATTCAATAAGTGCTAGCCATTATTAAAGATAAAAGTAAGTAGGGGGCTTCTGTTCCTTGCAATGATGGAATACTCATGTCAGAGCAGCCCTCCTCCTGGAAACGAGTATGAAACCGGACAAAATATATGAGGCAACTGTTTCCAGGCAATGGACAGAAAGCAGCATAGGATTTCAGTTATTGCAAAGAGGAAAACTCATGAGATCAGCCTGTGATCGCCGTGGCTTTTTGCCTAGAAACAACTTTCTGACTGGGGTACAGAGAGCCAAACTCCTAGCACAGCACAGTGGCCACACTATGCTACAGAAGCAGAGGTGAGAGTTGTCAGCAGCTGAAGCTGGAATCTGCAAGGTGGAATAGCAGAGAGAAATGCTCAGGGAGGATCCCCATAAGCTTAAGATGAGATCTCCTATGAATCCATGACTGAGGGCTGGGGATATATCTCAAGTCAAGACACCCGCAATTTTTCTAGATAGCAGCTACTACAGGGTTGAAAGGAAAACATGGATACTAGAGTTTGAGCACTGGTGGGAAAGGGTAGTGCTGGAGTCTGTTGGAATTCCAGCCCTGTCACAGTAGAAATTCCAGAAATACCACTCTTTACGATAAGGACCACACCCTAACATAAGACCCTCCTCTAATGTCATCGTAATAAAGACTAAATCCAAACTCAAGATTCACAAAAAAAAAGCAGAATTTAGACTGAGTTCCACCAAGTTAGAGGAACTTGGGAAATGCCATAGGCTTTCTATAGGTATACAACAAAGCATAAAACCAAGCTTGCCCATGTTCAAGGTGATCAGCCAGCATTGAAACTGCAAGATAAGAATTAATACTTTTCCAAGGAAAATAACAGAATCCAGAGTCTCAATAACAAATTATCCACAATGTCCAGCATTTGTTATTAAAATTATATACACAAATAAAGAAAATGGAAAATGTGACCCAGATAATAGATTTGGCAAGCAAAAATCTTAAAGCTATTATAAATGTTTTAAAACAAGGGAAAATAAACAGATACATGAGAAAATGTTCATCATCATTAGCTATCAGGGAAATTCAAATCAAAACCACACTGAGATACCACCTTACACCAGTCAGAATGGCCAAAATTAACAGGACAGGAAACGACAAGTGTTGGAGAGTCTGTGGAGAAAAGGGAATCCTCTTACACTGTTGGTAGGAATGCAAGTTGGTGCAGGCACTTTGGAAAGCAGTGTGGAGATTCCTTAAAATATTAAAAATAGAGCTACCCTATGACCCTGCAATTGCACTACTGGGTATTTACCCCAAAGACACAGATGTAGTGAAAAGAAGGGCTATATGCACCCCAATGTGCATTGAAGCAATGGCCACAATCACCAAGCTGTGGAAAGAGCCAGGGTGCCCTTCAACAGGTGAATGGATAAAGAATATATGGTCCACATATAAAATGGAATATTATACCTCCATCAGAAAGGATGAATACCCAACTTTTGTAGCAATATGGACTGGATTGGAGGAAATTATGCTTAGTGAAATAAGTCAAGCAGAGAAAGTCAAATATCATATGGTTTCACTTACTTGTGGAGCATAAGGAGTAATATGGAGGACAGTAGGAGAAGGAAA
Source organism: Spilogale gracilis (assembly GCA_004023965.1). Taxonomy (NCBI): domain Eukaryota; kingdom Metazoa; phylum Chordata; class Mammalia; order Carnivora; family Mephitidae; genus Spilogale; species Spilogale gracilis. Next base: position 46,018 of record PITA01002256.1, on the reverse strand, counting down.
GGAAATGTGAACCAGGGTAAATCAGGGAGGGGGATGAAACATGAGAGACTCTGGACTCAGAAATAAACTGAGAGTCTTGGAAGGGAGGGGGTGGGGGGATGGGTGAGCCCAGTGGTGGGTATTGAGGGCACAAATTGCATGGAGCACTGAGTGTGGGGTGTAAACAATGATTATGGAACACTGAAAAAAATAAATAAATAATGTAATTTAAAAATTTAAAAAAATAAAAAAACAAGGGAAAATATGTTCAAATAATTAAAGAAAAATGTGGTCTTAATAAGTGAACAAATAGAAAAATCTCAGCAGAAAAATAAAACCACAAAAAGATGCAAATAAAATGAAAAATTAAAAAGTAAAATAACTGAAATAAGAACAAAAATTACTGCATGGGCTTAACAGAAGATTGGAGGTGGCAGAGAGTTGGTGAACTCGAGAACAGATTAATAACATCATCGATTTAGTCTTTCCTTTTTTTTTATCCTGGCTCTCTTCCTAAAGACAATTTCCTGACTGCACTAAGGAGAACTAGAACTAGAGTACAAGCACAGCAGAAAAATAAAGAAGGGGGGAGGGAAGTGAATAAAAATGAAAAAGCCGCATATTGATATTTAGCACGATATCAAATGATCTAGCACACATATAATTGGAATCTCAAAAGATAAAAAGCATGAGATTGAAGCAGAAAAAAATATCTGAAGAAATGACAATCAAAATCTTCCCAAATACAATGAAAAATATGGACTTATCATTCCAAGAAGTTCAGCAAACTCCAAACAGGATTAATATAAACCCGAAGCAGAATCACATGTAGGTACACCATAGTCAAACTTTCAAAGCTAAAGAAAATGACTGTTAACCAGAGACAATGGAACAATACTTCTAAAGAGCTAAAAGGAGAGGGGAAAAAACTGTCAACTCAGACTAGAAAAAATATCCCTCAGGAATAAGAGTAAGATAAAGATATTTTCAATAAATAAAAGTTAAGGGAAAGGGTAGAAGGGAATTAATATCAGATTTTAAAAACTTAGATCTATGGGAAGAAGTGAGGCACTAAAAGTGGAAAATAAATGACTGGGTGGTCATTTGTCTCATAAACTACATAAAAATAACACTGTTTATTAAAGCAAAAATGATTAAGGTTTACAACATGTGTAGAAGTAAAAAACAGGATAAGAGCCTTACGATGAACAAGGTGGATGTTTAAATGAAATTCTACTGCCATGAGATTACATTTGTGAAGAGGAAACCAGGAATCAGAAAACAGGAAATGGGAGCTGGGGAAGTCACTGGTGTGAGGTAGGAAGTCGAAGGAGGGAAATAGGAAATATGCAATGTCATATGTAAAGTATGAAAAGATACAATATTGATTATAAATAAACCACTGTAATTAAGAATGCATTCTGTTAGCCCTAGAGAAACTACTAAAAAATATAATAAGCAGAGGTATAAATAAGAAGTCAATAGAAGAAATAAAATGGAAAACACTAAACAATATTTTATTGACCTTAAAGAAGGCAGCAAAGAAGCGACAGAGAAAGGAAAGCAAAAGAGACAAATGAAATCCAAATTATATGACAGTAGACAAACTCAACCACATCAATCATTATATTAAATATAAATATATACATTAAAGAGCAATTAAAAGACAGAGATTGCTAGCTAGAAAAGCAAGATCCAACTACATGCTGTTTATAACAAATACGTTTTAACATAAAGGCATATTCAGGGTGAAAGTAAGAGTAAAAGAACAAACAAACTATATCATGCAATAATATGACCCAGCATTTCTACTCCCAGACACATGTCCATAAAAAGATCTAGACATGAACATTCTTCACAGATTTATTCTTGGTAACCCAAACTGGAAACAAATCCATACATCCATAAACATGTAAATAAACAAATTATGGTATATTCGTAAATAGAATACCACCCAATAAAAAGGAAGGAATTATTCATATGTGCACTAACATGGACAAATATTATAGACATTTTGCTAGGCAAACGAAGCAGGATTCAAAAAATGACAATATGTCTAATTCCACTTACATGAAATTCTAGAACAGGAAGAACTAATCTGTAGGGATTACAAATTAGACTGATGGTGGCCTTGGACAGGGATGTGTAGAGGAAAATGGGGTATGTTCTTTCTTGATTAGAGTAGTGGTTATGTGGTTGTGTATATCTGCCAAATATCACTGACCTGAATATTTTAAATGTTAATTTTATTTTATATAAATTTTATGTAAATTTTAATTCAACAAAGTTGATTTACATTTTCTTTTTTAAAAAAGGTAATTAAATGTTTCTCTCCTTTTTTTTTCTTTGCCATCAACACCAAACCTGACCAACTAACATCCATTCAGGAAAGAGAGAAGAAATTTCCAAGTAGAGAATTAGACTAAAATAAAAACCATCTCAAAACAATTGAAACTATTCCTCAGCCCCTGTCTATTCTGCATGTAGTCTTTGTAATTTTTCTTTTTTAAGTTTATTTTTAAGTAATCTCTACACCCCAACGTGGGGCTTAAAACTCACGACCCTGAGATGAAGAGCCGCATGCTTTTCCGACCGAGCCAGCCAGGCGCCCCGATTCTGCGTGTAGTCTTTGAAATGCCACCTATTGATATGATCATCACTGATCAACTTTATTGATCTGTAGCAGAGTTGTGGCCTAAAATCCTGTTTCTAAAATTTTCTGGAGGATCCAGGGCAAGCTCAAAAACACAAAATGTGTTCTTAATCCAGAAATACTTCCACCCCGCAGAATATAAAATAAGAAGCAGGTATTTCTGGGTCAGCGGCAGCCTCAAGGCAGCAGCCCGGGCTAGACCTGGTATGCAGCCACAGTGACCACAGCACCCAGGAACCCAGGTTCCTGACCCACCTGCCGAAGGGGCATTGCAAGCTTCCGAACCGGCACAGCGGAAGAGTTTAAAACCCACAGATTATGTTATTAAATTTCACCAGTCCCCTGAGATATTTACAGTTTTGCTGCTAGAAATGACACCAAGATTTAGATCATTTGCAACAGGGTCTGCCTTTCTGTGCTGTTCCACTCTGCTCACCTGTCAGCGCCCGGTGCCATTCACAGCCACTGCGCTGGCTTGGAGAGTGATGCGCTCACTCGGGCCCACTGTGGCGAGGTTTCCCTCAGACTGCCTTACTGTGTATGGAAGAGCAGAATAAGGAAACCTCTGCACCTTCAAAGAACTCCATGCATTTGCACTGCCCGAAGGCATTTTCCCTCAGTGGTTTTATTTTTTTCCCACCTTCTCATTGACCCGCCCATCCACCTCTCTCCCACATCTCTCTCTCTCTCTCTCTCTCTCTCTCTCTCTCTCTCTCTCTCACACACACACACACACACACACACACACAGGAACAGATCAGGCTCCAAACTACCAAAATGATGAAGTGGCAAAACAGATTGATTTATGAGAATGGTACAAGGGGTATAACTAGAAGATAATGGGGTGAAATTGAGCAAAGGGAAGTGTAGGCTGAGTATCAAGAAACATTTGAAACTCAACAGAGTGTGAAGCAAGCTCCCAGGAGAAGCCAGAGAAGCCCTATAGCTGGAAATCATTAAATACTCAACAATGGGAAATAATGGGCTGTGGCCTGATAAGGTGGACAGAGGAAGCGGAAGTGAAATTCACATTTCACGAATATCTGAGATCTGCTCTGCTAAATAAGTCGTTCTGTGATTAGTCAATGTTCCCTTTCTTTCTTTCTTTCTTTCTTTCTTTCTTTCTTTCTTTCTTTCTTTTTTTTTAAAGGTTGTATTTATTTGAGAGAGAGCATGAGAGGAGAGAAGGTCAGAGGGAGAAGCAGACTCCCCGCAAAGCTGGGAGCCCGATGTGGGACTTGATCCTGGGGCTTCCGGATCATAACCTGAGCCGAAGGCAGTTGCTTAACCAACTGATCCATGCAGGAGCCTGAATGTCCCCTTTCTATACTCATCTTCCCTTTCTCTCATGCTCCCTGTCTTTCTCACACACACAAGTGCATCTTACAAATATCCATAGTCCATATGCACCTTCCAACACAGTACCTACCACGCGGTGACCATGTACATTGTAGGTGACCATGTACCTACAAGCAGCCTGCAAGGTTCAAGTTCATACTCATCCTTCTCCTCATCTCCTATCATTCATCCCGTCGACCCTCTCTCACAGGTTCCCTGGGCTCCTCACAGTTGCTTTCATTAATCACTATATTTACACTGGTGTCCCCTGTGAGAACCCCTGGCCCCGGAGAAGGCAGCCACCCCCACAAGTAGGTGGGCAAGAGAGAGCTGAGTTAGGGGGAGAGTCACACTCTTCTGTAGCTTTCAGATGAAACTAACCCAAAAGCCAAATTCTGATCAAAGAATGATCAGAAGAGTTTTGCTAGCCATTGAGAATGATTTTATATTCCAAAGCCTCCTCCTGTTTTTAGTATTTTGAGACTCTGTTATGCACCTATATTAAGCCTGATCAAAAGCTAAAAATGCCCACAACTATTACACAACTTCCCCCACAGACCTTGGGGTCAAAAAGTTCTCCAAGAGAAAAGCCCACAATCCTAGCTATATGCACGACAAGGCTGAGACCAGCCACCAAATCTTCCTGCTGGGAAGACAGACAAAGGGGAAAACAAAAGAATAATACTGCTCTCATTTCAAACTCTATGTAAGGCACAGGACAGGGTGTTTTGTTTTTAAGGTATAGGGCCCTGTAGCAGGATGGAGGCTATAAACTGTGGGCAGCCTGACTGCTAGTCTAGAAAAGTCGGGGATAGGACAGCTACGTCAATGGCTGACATAGAGCGGCATCATCTGTCCTCAAACTTGATCCACCAAGAAGTGGTGACCCAGGCCTGCCGCACTCACAGCATTAGACATGGGAAAACATCACTGCACAGGTCCAGCCTGTGCGTATACTATGAACAGATGGAAAATGCCACTTCCGGGTCTATATGCGCACAGACCATGGGAGCCAAAGGTTGAAACAACTCAATGTCAAATTGAATGTTGATGAAGGGAGAACAAAAATGAGGCTGGGCTGTGACTAATTCTGCACAGATTCTCAGTGTCTATTAAGGACAACTGGAAAAGCTTCAATGCTAGGATATTACTGCCCTCTCCTGGGCAAAAGGTCAAAGACGGGCCACATGTGTGAGTCACAACCGGTTCAAGTCTGTGTGCCCCAGGGCAATCAAGCTTTAATCCTCCAGTCTATAAACCTCTGAAAGAGGGCTGCCTTGGACCATCTTCCACCTGCAAACCCAACTCTGTCTCCCCATCCCTGCCATTTTACCTTTCCCACTAGAACCAACGGATTCTGAGACCACAGACTTCATTAGTGGGGTACAGGATGCTGTGGGAAAAGAACTGGAACTGCTCACTGGAACAGGGATGTGATTGGGGGTGGGGAGGGCAGCCCCGAACTTCAGGACATTCTCCTGATCCACTTGGTAAGCAACAGCCCCTATCACTGTTTAGTGCCCTGGAAATTGCTTAACACGGCCTGAGAAAAATTCTTCTTCCAATCCTCACACACCCTGTCATCTCCACGGCCATATGCCAGAGCGCTCACTGTTTTGAACCTAAATTCGTACCCCTGAATAATGTAATTAAATCTAAATCGCTTGCAATTTTAAAGGGCTAGAATATCTTATCAAAATTAATGAAAACTCAAGTCCTTTGGAAATAATTATTTTATGACTTCTAATGGCTGTCCAAATAATATTTTAAATGAAGCTATATCTGAATAATAAGTAAAATAAAATGAGGAAAATTAATTAAGAATGCCCTCAGATAGGCCTAAATTAGGTAATCATCTATTTTTTATAGAGTCTTGAGGTAAGTCAGTTCCAACTCTTCATACGAAATATAAAGATCAGGTCCAAAATCACATACCATAAAGGAATCAAAATTAATGGGAATTTACAATACGGTATCCTTCAACAGAGACAATAACCACTTTAAATGATTCTCATCTCCAACAAATATTTATCCACGGCCTCCTGCACACACAGTGCTTTACATGGGGATAAAGTGCAATCTCATTACCATGTCTCCCCGCGAGGGTAACTCACGGAGAATCCTGAGAGCTGCTGCCGTAGTCACCTTGCTTGGCTGGCGCTTTGATCATGTCCCTGACCCCCTGGGCCCCTGCAGAGGCCCTCCCCATCTCCATTCATGGGAAAAGTGCCTCCCCAGCGGCAGGCAGTATGTGCTGGCGGTGGAGCAAGGGGACCGGGGTGCCTGACTATTCCTCTCGGAGGACCAGGGCAGTGGCCCCTGTGTACTGAACACGGCTCCATGGCTGTGCCTGGCCCTCTGCCAGGGATATTATTTCATCCCATCCTCAAAACAGCCCTGTCAGTAGCTCTTATTATTATTCCATCATCCGAAGGATGAGAACAGAGAAATGTACCAAATTTAAGTGTTTTGTCCAAAGTTATAAAACCTTAAGAAGCTGAGTCAAGATACAAATATGAGTCTGAGCCTACAGCCCAAGCCAGTAACTGCAAGACCATCCCACGTCTTTTATATCTGAAATGGAAGGAACCCATCAGGCTCGCTGCATAAGTCAAATGGCCATTTTTAAGACCGGTTTCTGGATGATTATTTGCTTACATAAAGGATCCTTGAGACTGATGATGTTACATCCCTAGTCACGATTCTCAACTGGTTCCCTACTGAATTTGGAATAAAATCCCAATTTCTTGCCACAGTCCACAAAGCACTACATGAGCTAGTCCTTGACTCTCTCATGACCTGTCTCCCCTGTTTCCACTGCACTCACTGTCCTCCCAGCACAGCCTCCTTGCTTCCTCATAAACAAAAATGTATATTCCTGCCTCAGGGTCTTTGCATGCATTGCTCCCTCTGCTTGAGACACTCTCCGCCCAGATAGCTACATGATCCCCCTCATTTGGTTCCTGACTCTGCTCCATGTCACCTTACCCAAAAGGCTTGTCCTGACATCTATCTAACAGAGAACCTGGTCTCCTCATCTGTCTTCAGTTTTATCGACAGCACTCATCACTCTCCGACATCATATTCATGTCTGTGTATTATCTCTCTCACTGCAGCAAAGGCTTCGCGAGGGCAGGGACCCAGCCTTGCCTGCTCACTGTGGGGCTAGTGGCACTTTAACAGTTCACAGCACATAGTAGACACTCAACATATCTACCAAATTAATGAATCAGCGAATGAGCATAAAGTCCTTTATCAATATATGCAGATTTGCCTGCCTCAAGTTTCATTTGTAAAACGGATCTAGAAAGGACAACCCCCATTTTATGCAGTGATGCCTGTTCATGACCACCTTAGCTAATTTTATTCATTCCCTCTCTTCTCTTTCCTCACGTCCCAAACATCCTCCGAACTTCCACACGCCCTCTTCCTATAAATGCCTTGTCAACTCTTAAAGTCCTTCTCTAACCACATGCTGCTCAGGAGAGGTCAAGCCACCCACCATAACACAGGTAAAAGTTTGCCCCTGGGCCCAATATGGCTTCCCAACAAGCGAGAGCGCGGTGCCAGGCAGTGTTCCCTTCTGATAAAGCTGCGTGCGCCACTGCGCCCTCTGCCGGCTGGGTTCCAGCATGGCCCCCTCTGCAGGGGGATACGCCCTCAGCCTCTACTGGGCATTTTACAGACACTCAGAGGTAACTATGAAGGCTTTTACCCCATGATTCAAGAATTTTTCACACGGATACTATGTGTCTCAGATGGAGAGAGAGCTGTGAGCCAGTTCACAGACCCCAACAGGGCTTCACTTACCTATCTTCTTATAAGCTCGGAGCTTTGATTTTTCCAAAATCTGGACTATTGAGCGGGTTAATTTGTGCGGGTCTTCTAACACAGGAGTTGTTTATGATACAGCACTTCACTTCTCTAGAGGGCTATGGCTAGAAAAATAAACTGCATTTCCAGTCTTATGTACTTTTCAAGAATAGAGGGATTCGACACAAATTCCTAAACTGGTACTAATAATAAGGAGGGGCTTAGAGGTCTAAGGCCTGAAGCAAATTGGGACAGGGCAAAAAAAAAAAAAGAATCTACAAACCCACCCAATAAATTATTTCCGCTGGTTAATCCATCGAATGCATCGTCATGACATTAGAAAGAGTGAGAAGTGGCAAGGTAAGCATTTTTATGAGGTGTTACAAGTTTGTAACTCACCTGCACTTCCTTTCTAAAGACTATGTTTTCTGCCTCACTAGATTCTTGTTGCCTTTCTGGGTGTTACCGCTTTCGTCTGGCTCTGCCCGTGTGAACCCAAAGAAAGCTCCTGCAGGAATGGACTATAGTTGCAAACACCTGAGTTTCTGTCCTACCTGTTACAACAGCGCTAAGTTCCTGGGAACACAATGACAGCTGTTCTGTACAACCCTTCCTCTTCACCCTCCCCAGAGCTCACCTTTGCACTGAGCACAGTAGACAGCACCAGTCCCTATGGGTACAACCAGCACGTACAGTGTGGCAATACCACAGAGAGGCAGGCTGTCCGAGAGTCAGTGAGGGCAAGGGCTCAGACTCCCAGGACTGCCACCACAGCCCATCCTGCCAAAGGAACGGAACTGACAACATAACAGCAGTGGGAAAACAGGTCAGTCCCACCCCAGCTGAAGTCTATGAGATCGGGTCACACAAGCCACTAGTGCTTCACCTGACTTTGATTTCAGAAGCAGAGTACAAAGCGTTCAAAGTTGGAGGTAAACCATCTTTTAATTCCAAGTAATGGCTGTGCAGAGCGAGGCCCAACAGGGTAGCCTCAGATTTCAAAGTACTGCCCACATCATGAGAATGCAGGATTGCAAGGAGGTGGATGAACAAGCCTAATTGGGGAACTGTGCTAGGCAACTCTGTGGAACATTCCAGAAGATGAGGCAGACCTCTCCATGCAGACACTGAGTAAAGGTACTGGTGGGTCAAACCAGAAAACAAGGAAGGTCAGGTTTTGAAGTTCGTATAATATCTAAAAAGTTAGTATAAATTGAATATAACATATAAATATAATACATAAAATACATAAAAATTTAGCACAAATTCAACTTAATATAAATATACAAAACCTCCAGGAGGAGGAATACGAATAGTATCTTCAAACTTTTTTAATCAGTTACCCACTAAAAGGATTCTTAAAATTATGTACCCCTGTGCCCATTTTTAAATGGACATTAAAATTTTTTTCTTGGTCATCTAAATGACTGTAAAGGATAGAATTTCCAGCATATAGTAAATACTTACACTTTTTTTTTTTAAGATTCTCTTTACTTATTTGACAGAGAGATAGAGAGCGAGCACAAGTAGGCAGAGCAGCAGGCAGAGGGAGAGGGAGAAGCAGTCTTCCACTGAGTAGGGAGCCCGACGAGGGTCTCGATCCTGGGACCCTGGAATCATGACCTGAGCTGAAGGCAGCCACTTAACCGACTGAGCCACCCAGGAGCCCTGATACTTACACTTTTAAATAAATTGTTACATCACTGTTTTTAATGTATTTAATGGAGTATAAATACCATAACTTGCTACCTACCACCATCCACTTTTAAAATATAAGATTAAGCTCTTCTTGAGGTATCATAAATTTCATATCATTCCTTTTTTTCCCTAACATTGTATTTCTCTCTCATCTCCCCCACAGGATTTCATGGTAATGTGATATATATATATACTGTGCTTGAAAGTACTTTAATGACCACTCTCTGTCATACCACTTTGCAACCAAAATATGCATATGAATTGAAGTTTACAGTTATTTTGTATTACCTGTAATCATAGACTCTATGTATTTAACTGTTCTTTTCCAGATTGAGATAGTATTATAACTATTAATTGTAAGCCTTTGGTGAAAATAACATACATCCATTATAAATTTTGGCAGATGAGTATTAAATATTAAAATCTTCTTAAATTTTATTTTATGTATAGTTTACCACAGTTTTTAAAACAAATGTAAAAGCTCTTATTAGAAATCTCTCAATAAGCTGGTTATAAGGGTAGTTTATCTTCAATTAAAGAAGTTCCCCCTAACATGGATATTTCAAATTACCCCTTTATGCAGCCCCACTAGAAATCCTTTCACCTTAGGGCAATGTATATATAGTAAAATTCTGGGGAAATGAGAGATAAGCTTCTTTTTTGTAAAGTGAAGAAAGAATGATCATGAAGGGGCGGGGGATGGGCATTTTCTCAAGCAGATTGGTTTTAGGAAAGAATACGCTGGAAAACTGAAGATCTGGAGATTAAGTCCCTTAAAATTCTCCATGCCTTCAAATTCCCACACAAAGTCTTTATATACTCACAAAAGTATCTGCTCTCCAGTTGTGAAGGCTGTTGTGTTTGAGAACTTCTGGAATACTGGCAGGCCTGTTGCTTTTCCCACTGACAGTGGTCTGGTCTGCGTAGCTAATAAATCACCAACTTGAGGGCACATACCCGCTCTGTCTGTATCCTTACAGAGCAGGGAAAGGCTGAGGCTCACTACGTGAACTGTCCTAGGATTATACCACTCTTATCTGCTTATTGCTTTCTTCTTTTCATTATCTCCCTGCAGGGGAGAATCAACAGCTTGGCCCAAGAAGGCGCTAAGTCCGTGAACCAACTCTGGCCAGGGCAGGTGTAACACAGATCAAAAATCATACCACTCCCTCGCTGAAGGGCTGTGGTCAGTGACAAGAGCAGAGACAGCCACAACCCCACACATGTCTTCCCTCACACACCCAAGAGCAATCCAATCCCCCTTCCTGCAACGTAGTATCTCCGTGGGGAGTCTCCATCCTGTACCTTGTATTTTTCAATAATCCATTTATCCTCTCCTTTTAAACTTGAAACCCCTACATAAAAAGTGATCATACAGGACTCCACCTGTGGCTGTGGCTCATTTCCCAGATGCAGCCCAATGCCTCTGCTCATGACACCAAAAACATCACCATGGCAACCATCACTGACATATAGCGCAAAGCAGAGGGTGAAGCATGAATTCTTCCCCAAATCGCTTCCACAATGTTAATCTCAAGCCATCTATCACCCTTGAGGTTTACTGGCCTGTCTCAGAACCAAGGATGTGGTGGATTATTTTTTTTAATTCAGTGATGCTTTTTAATAACAGCTATCTTCATTAAAAGGTAAAATTAAACACATGCTAAGCCTTTAGGAAAGATGAAAGAAAAAGGTTACCTATAATCCCACTACATTGGAATATTTACTCTTAGCCATGCGGTCTTTGAAGCCTCCCATTTTAAACTGAAATTGTTTTTTTCACTCTCCTTCGGACACCTCTATGAGAAAACTGTGACAAAAGTTACCACTGTTCCACAACGCCGATGATCTTTCAGTTCAATGTAGACCCCAGGCTGGGAGGAGGGGGATGATACCCAGAACTGGCGTGCAGGCAAATACAATACAATTGGCCACGTGTGCTTGAACAGAGACAAAAAAGGAGGTTCTGGTGCAAATATAGCCACATTGCCTCATCGCAAGAGCCTAAAGAAAGTCCCTGCCAGGGGGGATCCTTCGGGTAAGCGCTTTCTTCTCATAAGGATCAATCCAACCCTGCCCCATATGCTTAAACACTAAATTCAAAAACATACCACGATGAAAGAACAGCGAACCTTTGTCAGCCCTCTGGGGGCACTAAAGATGCGGAAATGTGTGCCTTGCTGAGACAGCACTGTAAATAGCAAAGAAGGCCTATTTTTTCTTTGTTCGCAAACAAAGCACAGTCCTACCGATCTGGGTCCTAGATTATATATACGTATATACACAGCTCATCTCAAATTCATTTTTGCCAGAGTCATCCGGCTCTGCTCTGACGCCAAAGCCTGGAACGCAGTTGGTGGCGGCACGGCCAACACTGGTGACTTAACAAAGACTCTTCATTCAGAAGCCATGTCTCTGAAGCAAAGAGGAGCTCAGACTTAAGAGACTTGGATTCTGCAAGAAGCACTGCACCTCTAGCTATAAAAGTCGACATCTCTCTGAGCGTCGGTTCTGTCAATCCCCTCTGCACACCAAGGACAGTGAGTCTTGATTCACAGGGTAGATGGGAGCATGTGGTCCTCAGAGAGGCAGACTGAATGTCAGGAAGGTCACCTTCAGTGGATACTGGGAAGTCCATGGACATATAGACTATTTGGAGTCACAGCACTTTGAGTCCTCTAAACTGATGGGCAGCTACTCAAGAAACCCAGGGACCACAAACTCACCATCTGGCTACTTTTTCTTTGAAAGAACTAAGCACTGGGGAAAAGAGAGTTTGGCTAAATCGGCCTTTAACGGGTGCTCCCAGAGGTCCTCCCACTCTCCCTATATCTCAGGTCCCCAAAAGGGCAGGCTGTGAGTCCTTGCAGCAGGTGACAGCAGAAATATGTGTGGTTGCTGGACATCGGAGGATCCTTGCTTCAACCCCAAGAGCACCTGGGACTACAGATCAGGGCTAAGGCAATGGTTAAAGAACACAGAACTCTGGAGAGAAATCAGAGGGGATGGCAAAAGTGGACCTGCATTTCAGCCTGTACAGCTCGCGAACCTCAACTAGGTGAAAGAGCTATCAGAGACATCTCAAAAGCTCCTCACTGCTATGGAGGAATCCCCAAAATGAGAGCTCCCAACGGCTCTAACTCCAAAGCTCTCCAACATCCTACAGGGCCTCTGAGATCAATAAGCAGAAAACGTCCTCACCCTTGTTTCTGATTCTTTTTCTCAGGGCTGCCAGAGGTTTCCAAGACCCCCAATCTGAATATTCAGCCAGAGGGACAACAAGGGCTCCTGAAGTCTTCTAAAGACTGAAGCATAAAAGCTGCAGGGGCATGCTGCAATCCGCTCAAGCCCACAGACATGGGGCTCTCCGGCCAAGAGGAGCTCTACGGCCTCGTGGTCACACCACGTGTGACATCTACAGTGCCCTTGGCCTCTACATCAGGGTGACAGTCCCTAGTAGACACAGGATTGTTAACAAGCCCTTTTATTTGTGTGCATGTCCAGGAATTGTTGAATAAGATCACTGACCACCATATCAAGAAGAACGTGGTACCTATTGGTGAGCAAGGAAATCAAGAGAGGGGTGCAGCTCAAAGGAAACCCACAAAACTCCACATCTAGTGATGTGCTCCGGGCTATGCTGTATTTGCAGTAGAGAAGGCTGCAAGATCCAAGCCAATCAAATTTGTATTTACTATGCACTTACTGCATTTAATTGAGAAGAAACTCAAAAGAGAGCCACAAAGAGTACTAAACTTTAGGAAATAGGCACTTAAATGATCTTTGATCATGATGTTGATTACAGAACCTAAAAGACCAAGATATGGCTGAAGAGAAAAGAAAAGTTATCACTTTATATGGAAGATACTGATTGGTTTGCTATTTCCACTGAAGCTAAGGAATGGTTTTATACTGCAAAGGAAGAACACTATATTAACATTTGGAAGAATAGCCTGTCAAAATGGGACATCGCACAGAGGAAGAACTTATTGAGGAGGTTGTAAGGGACTTCTTGTTAGAAATCATTAAAACAGATCAACTTACAAGTGTTTACTCAGACACACACATACACACACACACACACACACACACACACACACACACACACACCTGCCTGCCTAGCCTAACCCCATGCAGTGGTTACAGTTTAAAGTGGGAGCTCTATCATCAAACTAACCTGAGTTTAAATCCCAGCATGGTCACTAAATAAAGTTATTTAAACACTGTGAGCCTGGTTCCTCACTTAGAAGATGACGGTGGTAAGAGTACTTAGGTCCATTCAATTGTTGTATATATTCAACGTGAACATGCATGGAAACCATTTAGCATGGTGTCTAGTGTGAACAAAAGCATGCTCACTCAACTACTGTCATTACCTTTGTTTGACTCCTGGCCTATCTAGAAGTTTCTTGCCCAGAGTTATAGTTCACCAGATCACAGTCAATAACAAAGAAATAAACAAAGTGTTTCAGATCTGTCAGCTTAGATGTCTCAGATCCCCACCCAACAGTGAGTGATGCCCTTCACTCCCCAAGCCTACACTCCTGCCTCTTACTCATGCTCTGGACACCATTCTTTACAAAGAGTTTTCCACTCCACATTTATGGCACAAAATAAGTTTCATGTACAATATCACTTTGGTAGAAGCAGTTTAATGAAAGACCGTATTTTTAGTTTCACCACTGTCCATGTCAGAAGGAAGCTCATCACAATCGCTCTGACAGGCCAAGCCACATACAACATAAAAAAAGGGGGGAAAAAAGCTAAGCTTGACCAGGAAAGAGGAAAACAAAGGACAAAATCACCACCCCAGAAGTAGTGTTTCTAGAGATAAAAGTAACAAACATTTCCCACTCCCTTGTGAACCTTCCAGGAAGAATAAAGCCTGGGACAGTGGTCATAGACTTTCCAGATAATATACAGGGCACCCAGTTAAATTTGAATTTCAATAATTAAAAAAAACAAATATTTTTAGTGTAAGTGTGTAAATATTGCAATACCTGGCACATATTTTTAAAAAAATATTGTTGTTCATCTGAAATTCCAATTCAACTGAGTGTCCTCTGTTTCCATTTGCTACATCTACCAACTCCGACAAGTTCAAAGAACTTCCCCTATATGGAGTGCTAAGGCCAGAAATGAAGCAAAAATATTAAAAAAAAACAAAAAACAAAAAAACAGCGTAATCCCCAAACGGTCTCTCTACTTGGTAGACAGCTTAGAGAATATGTATTCCAGCAGCAGACAGGAACCCAGAATAAGGAAATCCAAAGTGAAAAGCATTTAGCCTAAATGTAAGGGGTGAAGAGGTCCCCTTGGGCAAATTAGCTTGTCTCATTAACAGGGTATTCAAGTCAAATAATCTGGTCTGTTTGCAGAGAGCACACTGATTCCAAAAGCCACGCACATGCAGGTTGTGGTTGGTAGAGTTCTGTAATTGCCCCCATTTGTCAAGACTCTAGGAAGACCTCATGGAAACTAAGCGTCCATCCCACCTGCTCCCCCCGCACACCGTACCTACTTCCATCGCAGCACTCAACACACAGAATATAATTACCCTCTCATCTGTCTGTCTCTCCCTCCAGGATGTGCGCTCCTCCACGGCAGGGGCAGAGTCTACTTCATCTGTGAAACCACAACCCTAAGAGAGGCTGGTCACCACACAATGTAGCTGGTTGACCCGCATGATTCCCATAAGGGAATTTTATTGGAAATACATCAGAAAAGAGAGGAAAAAGAAATCCATCTTTCTAAATACTTTTCAATACTGTTAACAGATTAGATGTGTCATCTGTATGGGTTTTACATACGAGCACATGCTCTATTAACAGTAATCTGTGTATGTATAACGACAACAAAAAAGAACTCCAAAGACAGTTGTTGAGTTTTTTCGAAGCAGAAGAGCAGTGAAGAAAGAGGTCTATATATATGTAATAATATAAAAATTAAAATGTACATAAAGACCTGAAGTACGTGTCTCTATGTGCATACTGTGCACATACAAAATACACCAGAAGTTCCAGGAAAAAAGAGTCAACCCAAATCTTTTCCTACAAGTGTTCAGACCTCTGAGGCACTCAACTCTAGGATCAGCTCTCTAGGATAGTTCTAGTTACGTTAATGAAACTGTAACACACCCCAACCCACCAACCGCTATCTAGTATCCACAGGAATCCACACTGGATAGGATGATGGTCCTCAGGAACGGCATCACAGAAATGAAACTAAATGTTGTAAAGCCTTGTGCTGCTTCACAACAAATCTCCAGCATGTCTAGGAGCCCTGTTTTCCATCTCACTGAATCTCTCTGTCACCTATGTTTACTTGTCTCTCTTCTTTAGGACACAAGTTAGCAGATACCTGCCCAATATGTCCTTTCCCTCTCTATCACTGCTCCCCCCCAATCTCTCTTCTTCACAGATTGGAGAGGTAGTCATTGGCTCTTCAGAAGACCAGAAATACCAGATATTTCTGGCCAGGTACATAATGTATAGAACCATGTGTGGCCTCCAGCACTCCAAGACCTGGCTGGGTGAGACCATCCAATAGGTACAGGAAGAAAACATAAGAACTTCTATTTACATTTAATTTTACTTCACCTATTGTTTTTATGTGAGAGAGAGAGAGAGAGCATAAGCAGGGGGAGCAACAGAGGGAGAGGGAGATAAGCAGGCTCCCTGCTGAGTAGGGAGGCTCACATGGGACTCCATCCAGGACCCCAGGATCAGGACCTGAGCCAAAGGCAGATGCTCGACTGACTGAGCCACCCAGGTGCCCCGACCTTACCCATTTTTAATTTCTGGTTTTGTGTGTGCTTTATAATGGATACAACATATTAATATACATATAACTACATATTAAATAAATATCCTGGTCACTTGTGTTCCAGTTATATATGGCTATATAACAAAGCACTCCAAAATCTAGTGGTATTAAAAAGAAATGTTTATTATGCTCACAAATTTTGAGGGTTAGAAGTTCAGATAGAGTATAGCAGGATTGTCTGTGTCAACTCCAGGACTTCTGGGGCCTCCTTGGGAAGACTCAGACAGCTGGGAGATGACTCCCAGGGCTGAGTGCTGGAATCATCTGGAACGTCATTTACACGGCTGGGACTGTCACATGCGGCCTCTGTATATGGCCTCTCACAGCGTGGCAGCTGGGGGCTCTAGAGCCAAAGAGCATGGACAGAACCAAGGGGAAACTCCCTGGTCTTTTCTGACTAGCCTCAGAAGTCACCTGCCATCACTCTCGCATATTGGATTGGTAGAGGCGGTCAGGCTGCCCAGACACAAGGGGGGGTGGGGCCAAGGCTCCATCCATGAAGGAGAGTGGCCAGGTCACACTGCAGAAGAGCATGTGCGATGGGAGACGGCGCAGCAGCCACCTTTGGCAAACAGTCTGCCTCAGTTTTCCTCTATGCCCTGAGATCTGCTCCCCCACTCTCTTCCTCTGCACTGCTCTGTATTGAGGGGGGGGCAAAACCTTGCAGGCCACATTTCCCAGGTGCTGCCAAAAAGACTCTGAATAGGTTTTGTTTTCTTTCATTTTAGTGAGTCTAGCTAGGTTTAAACAATGAAGGCTCTGCCAAGAGACTGCGGGGGGTGGGGGGTCCCCAAGAGAGGAGAAGCTAGGGTATTCCACTTTAATGGGCATCTCCCCAGGGGCTGTATCTGATTCCATTCTTGGCTAAGCTGCTGCCACTTACTTGTTCCAGTTCCCAGGGGACAATTTCCATCTTGTGCCCTATGACCCAAAGGCAGATACGGACTTCTGCTTTATGGATCTGAGGCTGCGTCTGGGGTTGGTCATGCCCTGCTTAGTTTTTCCAACCCCTTTATAACTAATTTCCAACATTAAGCTCTCCCCTTCCAACTACCTGATGTGGACTCTGGCGTCCTACGCAATAAATATACATATACGGGAAATAAATATTCCAAAATGTCTCCCTAATTGAGATGTGTCGTCCAATAAGTATGTAGATCACTGATGTTGTTTTAAAAGCCCTGGAAGGGGAGTCAGGTGGCCTGAGTTCTGGTCCTGGATGAGGCTCTCGCTGTAGGCTTTGACATCTGCTTAATACCTGGGCCTTAGTGCCCACAACCTACAAAGCAGTGTCCCTTTCAGAACTAAACTTCAGTTATTCCATGTCTCAGGTACAATCTGCCCCCTAGGCCCAGGCCTAACCCACAGGGACTCTGATCCCGGAAGTCAAATGAACTAACATGTTAGTTCAGCACAAATGAACTAACATGATTGTGCTCCACAGTTCAACAAAGGGAACCGGCCAAGCTAGGCAGTAGGAGGGCCACGTCGCCGCAGGGCCAGGCCTTGCTGTGGCCCTGAGGATGGGGCAGGCAGTGTGAAGACAGGCCTCCAGTGAGTGTGAGCGCCCCATCCCCACACTCGGGCCAGCTGTGGCTCCTCACCTCCAGATATAAGCCCGACAGCGTCTGTAAGGGGGACCCTGCGAGTAAGCCAGACCATCACGTGCAGACTGACAGACTGAGCCAAGTTCAGTGGGACCCTCTGGGGACATTCAAAACCACATGAAAAAAAAAAAAAAAAAAAAAAAAAAAAAAAAAAAAAAAAAAAAAAAAAAAACAAAAAAACAAAAAAAAACTTGTTCTTCTGTAGAGGGAGAAAAAAAAATCTTAGGACATAAAAAAAAGCATAGCTTGTTTCAAAAGTGAAGAAGAACTACAACCCAGCCTACCAATTACCCCATCATGGGAAAAGGGTCCCATTTATAGAAAATGCCTCCATGACAGAGCTCATACAGGGGCAAACTCAGGCTGGTGTCCTTTTTTTCCTCTCAGGGTACATATAAATGATTCTTCTTCCCAGCTCACCCATCCGGGTCTCTCTTCCATCCCGGGAGAAGAGGATTTAAACACATTCAAGATAGCTGAAGGAAATGAAATACTGCAGTAAACCATAAATAATTAGACCATAAGTGTTAAATCCAAAAATCCTATTCATTTGAATGGTTTGTGAAATAAATGAATCATGTGTTTGAAACCTGGCCTGTTTTGGTGTACAGAGATTTTCACTTTCAAGCTACTTCCTATAGCAGGATTTGACCCGTAAATGCAAGTAAATACATTCAGGAAAACACACATTCAAAGCCAATGCCCTGAAGGAATGTTCAAGACGCGAGAAGGCGAGCAACGGAAGACTGAGGTGTCACCACATGTCTGCAGCAGGCTTAGAGTATGGCCTAAACTGCTATCCTGCTTCTGGGAGGTGTTCAAATCTGCAATCTTACTTTGATGGTTTGAAAGAGTGAGAATTAAGTGGAACCAGTTCTAACTGAAGCAAACTGCATTCATCCCCCTTCACTAAAATCAGTTCTGCATCCAAATGCCTTTGAGATGAACTGAGAATTTATCATGTACATCGTGTACGGGGCGGGGGGGCAGGGGGGCAGGGGCAATTTTCTTCCTCACCTCGATTTCACGAGTGGGCCCAAACTTATTGTCCAATACTCACAAATGATGAACCAAGGCACATAGAAAGCAAATGAAGAGAGAAAGCTAAGCAGCTAAGCAACCAGCAGTTTGGATGAACAACCAAGAATATTCTTGTTTAACGGGCCTACTGTATGCACTGCACTTTTCTAGACTCTGTGCTGAACGTGAAGATGAACAAGACACAGGCTGGCCCTCCAGGGGCCTACAATCAAGTGGTGGAGTCAGACACAGAAATTAATAACCAAAATCAGACTTGGTGGTGACAAGTGCCATTGAGAATAGAGAATGATACATCAAAATGTGGGAGGGAGAAATGTCTGCCCGACTGAAGGCTATGGGAAGGCTTCTCAGAGGAAGTGGGACTCCAGTGGGACCTTGAGGAACAGCTAGAATCCTGACAAGGCTGGGGTGGAAGGCAGGGTTGCTGGACCTCACTAAAGGGATAAGGGAAGAGCTTGAGCAAAGCCAGGTCTGTCTGTCTGACAAGGGTATGCGCTGAACACACAGACAACGAGAGCAGAGGAGGGAGGAGAAGCCGCGTGGTGGGTAGGAGGCCGCAAAGGCCTGTGAGAGCCAGACCTCCTGCACGTGCCTGTGAATGCCGGCGTTCTGCAGGCAATAATGAGCCATTAAAGGTTTCAGAGAAGGCAGATGAGATCAGATCTCTAATTTAAAAGGCAACTCATGGCATTTTGAGTTATGCTCCTGAAATCCATATTCCTCAGAGAAAATTTCTGTGAAACTCTCTTATCAGAGCCATAATTCTTTCCCTCTGTCAGTGCTCCCCTGCATGCTCATACCCTCACTCTCTTTTAAAAGCCTCAGTCTGAAAACAAGCGGTTGTTCTCCAAGTCGCTGCCCCCAAATGTTCATTCCGTATGGACTCTTGCTGGCCTGCGTGGTGTCACATCGGTCTGCCCAGCGATGAGTTGTGACGTCATAAGCAAAACCCGGAGTGTCCCCTGAGGGCTCACCAGCAGGTGCAGGATCTGCAGAGCACCCACTTCTACTTTGTCTACTACATACATGGCAATGAAGAGCAAAGGATAAAGTTTTACACGGACAAGGAGCAGCTATGTCCCTTAAACAGTTAAAGTCAAGGTCATGTTATTCCACAGTTCTCTGGACTCAGAATCAGAGCTCAGAACCCTCCCTCTAGTATTGCAATTAAAGGCTGAATTTCTTTTTTTTTTTTTTTTAAGATTTTATTTATTTATTTCAGAGAGAGAAAGAGACAGAGAATAGGCCAGTATGAGCCAGGGGCAAGGGCAGAGAGAGAAGCAGGCTCCCCACTGAGCACAGAGCCTGACACAGGGCTCCATCCCAGGACCCTGAAATCATGCCTGAGCAGAAGGCAGACACTTAACTGACTGAGCCACTCAGGTGACCCTAAAGGCTGAATTTCTAAGGAAAGTTCTTTCTTCCTCTATCCTTTGTTTCCATGTGTCAACAGACTCAATTTACCTAGGATGAGAACGCCAATACTTACATCCCGTGGGTTAAAAAGAGTTTAGTATTTTTTTTCTTGTAGGCATAATTAATGAATTAGATTAAAATCAAAGTTGAGTAGACTATGTGAATAAGGATGGGGGAAAAAAAATAGGCAAAGAGAGGGTCAGGCCCTCCCTTGCCACATGGTCGACCTATCATTTCTATTACCTATTTTCTTGGGGGTTCCTCATTTTGGGGTGCTTCCACTGGATATGGCAGTAACAAGTGTGCCACTGGGAGCGTTTTCTGAGGGAGGTTCCACCCTCAGTAAATACAGTAACTAGTACCTCTTCGGCAACCCAAGATATGGAAAGAAAGATGTTTGTACGTGTACGCTGACACACACACAAACACGCAAGAGACAGAGAAGGAGGGCTGTGAAGAGAGGCTTCAGCGACTAAGCACTTCTGAGGTGTTTCTCAGTGGAAATAAAGACAGAAGCACCAAACGAATTCACTTACGTCTATCTTCTTTTTAAAAATTTTTTGTAATGGATTTTATTTTCTTCTTTGACAGAGAAAGAGAGAAAGCACAAGCAGGGGGCGTGGCAGGCAGAGGGAGAGGGAGAATCAGGCTCCCGGAAGAGCAGGGGGCCGGATGCAGGGCTCGATCCCAGAACCCTGAGATCAAGGCAGCCGCTTAACCCACGGAGTCACTAGGGCGCCCCTACATCTATCTCCTTAATAACCTTTGGAAGGACCACACCGAGAAGGCTGGCTCTGCCCCTGCACTCTCTCCGAGTCCCCCTTCACCAGCTTCTGAGAAACAGCTCAGCTGCTCTCCTCAGCCTGTCTCCCCCAAGAGGTCCAAGGCTCCCCAGGTTTGAGTCCTCAACTCACAGTACCTCTTCTACAAACACTTCCCACCCAAGGACAGCAGTCGACCTTTCCAGACAAGAAACTCCCTCCTCTCTCTTGCTGATCATCCACACTCCCACATTCTGATTCCTCATGCTTTATGGTGACCTCCCAGCAGATGAAAGGAGGAGGAAGAGGAGGCGAAAACCCAGATTAGGCAAACTGCTAATTCTGACAAATATAAGAAAATGATGAATCCAGCGCTGTAGTTGTCCAAGGTGGAAACCAACAGTCTGCAGTGACTGCCCTAAGTTCTCCAGTCTCACCGGCCACACGTGGCTAGAGGCCATCACATGGGAACACAAAGATACAGAATACTTCCACCATGGCAGAAAGTTCTGCTGGACATCATCAGCCTCGAGGTCGTCACAAAGAGATCTATTTGTACCTTGGATCAAGAATCAAATGTAGCACTGGCGATGAAGTGAAAAGAGCACAAACGAGGAATCAATCCAAGGTCCAGCTTTACCTGTCCCGAGTTCTGATGCCATCGGGGAATCACTTTCAGCAGCCCAAACTGTAATATCAGAAAACTGAACTGGACAGATGACCCTAAAGCCTTACTTCACAGGGGAGGCAGTGAGGTACAATGGGAAGAACCTGGAATTCACAAGAGTCACAAATCCCTGGGGCAAGTTGCTTAATCTTTCCTGCCCTTAGCTTCCTCAGCTGCTGAGTGGAATATTATCATCTCCCTCATAAATCCAATTGCAGAATATATTTAATATTGGCGCATTTGCCAGAAAACACCACGAAGCTAGGTATTAACCTTGTAAGTAACAACAAGGAGAATGCATGGTGTCCGAAGATTCCTACTTCTCTCCTTTGAGCTCTCCATGAGCAAGTTCCCAGGCTGTGGCCCCAGTGTGTTCTTCTCACACGACATCCCTGCTCCCACTGGCAGCCCCTTTAAGCAGCTGTTTCATGGTGAGTGTTCGGCAAACCCAGATCTTCCTCCCCCTCATCCTCCTCCCACCCACCACCAACGCAACCAGGAAGGGAAGAGAGGGTTATTTTAAAATCACCCATAAAATATGCCTTTGTAGTTCCTCGTGAGCTTCGGGGGGGGGGGGAAAATGACAGTTATAGAGACATCATTTATTGAAGTCCTACTATATCCAGTACACTTTATCTGGGCTGTGGGAATTCACTTGAAAAAAAAAAAAAAAAGGTGGGGAAATGAAACATACGCATTTGGAAAGGCTTTAAAAATACTCAGGGACTCTTTATACACACCAGCAGGTGCAAATTAACGTAGGCCGAGTTTAATAAGTACTTAAGACCAAAATGAGTTATTGAGTAATAGGACAAGGAGAATCTGGTGAGTTATTCGGGAAGGTTTCCTTGGAGAGTTCCAAATTGAGCCAGATTTTGAAAGAAGTGACAGACAGGATCTGGCATAAAAGAGAGAAGAAAGCATTCCAGGGAGGGAAATTATAATACACCAAGGCACCCACACCAGGACAAGAGGAGCTCGGACAGGTGAGCGCCCAGCGAGCTGGAGGGAGTGACAGGAAGGCTGTTGGCTGCTTGGGCATGGGGGCGCTGCCGAGTGCAGAGGGAAGTCAGGCCACAGAGGGCTTCGTGGGGAATTTCCTTTTGCTAATAAGTGGTAATGGAGAGCCACTGTGGATTCTTGAGCAGAGGAAAACAGTGTTTAATGAAGACAATTCCAGCAGCTGTGTGGAGGATGGCAGAGAGGAGGGGAAGCAGGGAAGCCAGCCAGAGTCCTGCACTAACAGTAGCCATGGAAATGGAAATGAGGGTCAGAAGAAACAATGCAGAGAAAGAACTGGCAGAAATTGGTTAGAGGAGAAGCGGGGGCTTTCGGAAACACAGCCAGTGAGAGCCAGTGCCAGGGCTGTGTGCCATTGGCAACGGAGGAAATCTTGGGAAAGGATGGCCATTGGAATGGAGAGAGGAGAGGAACGGGAGGTCTTTTTTCCACCTTTAATATCTTCCAATAAGGAGAGGATATGATCGGAGAGATTGTTCTAGAAAATCCCTGGAGACATACTCAGAATGCTAAAAATGCAGATTTCGGAACCATCGAAATCACTTTTTAACTGAAACCATGTGATAAAGTCAGCCTTCCAAAGAGTTGAGGACTAAGAAAGAAAACAGAAATGAGCACTAGATTACAGCTTGGAAAGATGGTGGCAACTCCTGGGGCCAAGATGTAGAACACAACTGCTTCTCAGCCTCGACACTCCTGAGATTTGGGCTGGACGCAACTGTGAGCAGGGGCTGTCCTGGGCACTGTGGGGCACTTAGCAGCATCAATGGCCTCTACCCACTAAATGACAACAGCCTCTAGATCCCCGGGTCATGAAATTCAGAGGTCTCCAGACATTGTCAAATGTCCCCTGAGAAGCAAACGATCCCCAGAGAACCACTCATGTTGAGCTAATAATAATATCCAACATTTGTTTGTTGAACACTCACAATGTGCCAGGCACTGTTCTAAGTGCTTCACAGTGATTAATTTATTTAAACCTCAAAACAACATTGTGAAACAGCTGTGCAATTATTATCTCCATTATATAAATGAGGAAACCAAGATTCAAAGAGGATATGATTTTTCAAAGGTCCCACCACTAGGAACTGACATCAGGTAATTTGGCTCCAAGGTCCATGATTCTTACCACAGGGCTCTACTGCCTTTCTGTGGAAAGGAGTCCCATGCAAAGCACTCTGAAGACAGATTCCACAGCATCCATCACAGGCTGGGGAGAGGGCCTGAGGGAGCTGTACAAGATACTGCAGGGCCAGGACTGGGGTTCTGGGAGAACGCTAGCACTCGGCCAAGAAACAGGGACCTCAGAAAGATGGGTTAGGTTGTGGGGGAAAATGAATTTTGTTTTGAATAGATAAAGGTGTTAAGCCAACCACACTGAAGGCAGCAAAAACATCAGTGGGAAGACAGAGTTTCATGATGCCAGGAAAGCCGGGGTGGTGGGGGGGAGCGTGAGCGAGACCTCCCAATGACAGGATGGACTGTGTCACAAACAATGGCTGTCCAAGTTGTGAAAGATGTAGCAAAGGGCCCCTCCAAAGTTCCCAGCACACAAAAGGTAAGTGTGAACTCTTACATCAAAAAGAGAATGATTATGGACATTTGTACCAGAGAGTGCGAATTTTCCCAGCCACGTGTGATGAGCCCATCCACTATGCTGGGGCATGGAGAAGATGCTCAGGGAGGTGATGCTGTTTAAGAACTGGGTGAGCGTGTGATTCTGGGGCTCATAAGAAAAGGCCAGGCACCCCATCTTTCGGTGACGATGGAGATCTGGAAGGAAGGACTCTAAAGCAGGCCAGGCGACCTCAGCTCTGGGACTGTCTTCAATTGCCCTCAATAGCATGAGCCACAAGACAGCAAAAGCAGATATGACCTCAGATTGATGGCTCCATAATGGAGAAATTAGAGTGTGATGAGACACAAAGTGGCAGAATGGGGAGGGAAGGGAGAGACAAGCAATTCCACGTGGACACGTCAAGGGTCCATGATTAGAGTGAAATAGAGGAAGCAGAGCCTGAAGGTCACAAGGAAGATGAACCAGGTCTCCAGGGAACTGGGTACGAATGACACACTGAAAGTTAGGGAAGGAATGTTCTTGAGATCTGAACAGGGGTGCTGTCGAGATGACGTGGAGGATCCGTGTGCACTGGCAAGTGGCTGAGGTTCAGCGGTAAGGGCAAGAACGCACAAATCCAACATGCACATGCTTTAGTGCCTATTTTGAAATATGGCAGAAAGTGGAATAAAGAGTGAAAATGTTGACTATTTCAACTGAGGAGCTAAATAAATACTTGTTTTATTAAAATTAGAGAAAGTCCTTTCCCTCTGGGCAATCTCAACAACCCACTTACAATGAAAAATCTAAGAACAGTCATTTCCACAGCATGAGGATCTGTGTGCATAAAATTACAAGGTTAAGAACACTTATTTAATCAATCTACCACGTCTTCTAGAAACATGGGTCCATTGGACTGGCAGACAAGAACAGTCAGGAATTTCAGGAAATCAGGATCGGGTTGCTCCCTGGGAGTGGGCGTGGCAAGCAGCACCGTTGGCGCTGAAGCCTAACCATGCACATAAGAGACAAAGGAGCAGGTGTGGGCGAACTGGGGCAGAAGGTCTGGAATAGCAATTCTCATGCCTGGCTGTACACTAGAACCACCTGGGCATCATTTCAAATATACTGGTGCCCAGATAGGAAATCAGGATTGGTGTCCTTGAGAACATTCTCTAAAGTTTCTTGTACCCTGAGAAGGAATCGCTGCCCATTCATATTCTCACATTCCCTGTGTCTCTCTCTTACACACACACACACACACACACACACACACATGCATGTGCACACACGTGCACTAAGCTGGCTCTTGCACACGACAAGCAGCGGGGAGCACGGCTTTACTTGGCAGCCGCTCCGTCCTCCAGCTGCATCTGGGCTGGAGCCCAACTGCACTGAGGAACCAGACAGGAGCAAAGGGAGGCTCTCTTGCCTGCACACCCTGCCTCATTCCCACCCAGTTCCAATACCAAGGGGAGACCAGGACCGAACGCTTTGAATAGACACCATCCCTCCTCCGACAGAAACAAAAGGGTTTCGCCAAAACCAGCAAGAGCCCACCAGCCTGCAGTTACAAAACTCTGATTTCGGCAAACCACATTCATTTTGTGTGCAAGTCTCCCTGAATTACAGATCCTCCTGGGAGGCACCATGGTACAAATCACCCCAAACCAAGAAAAATTCAAAATTGGTTTCTATTTGCCATTTGCATGCTTGACATTCTGTAAACTCGTAGGGCTTAATTCCTTCCCAAAATGTCTGTTTGCCACCATTTAGAGGCAGGAGTGAGACAAAGCAATGTACACAGAGCGAGTTACCCACAGCATGCTATCTGCTCTGCAGCCGGCTGGATGATCCTAGCGCCTGGAACACCCAAGTAAGCCCACTGAGGGGCTGGCAGCGGGCGGGCTGGCTGACCTCCACAAAGAGGTTGTGAACACTCCCCGGAGTCCAGACAGAACCTCCCAGGGTGGCAGAGCAGCTGTCACTCTCTGACTCTCCTCCGGAAGTGTGCCAAAGCTTACCACCACCAACTCTGTCATCAGCCAGGCTGGGAAGGTGGCCGGGGGCTGCGGGGACAGCCCCTCTCTGGGGACCACAGTGAAACAAGCGCTCTGCACTAGACCAGTCCCTGCTGGCAGGGAAGTAGAAACATCCTTTTGGGCCCCTCGTCCTCTATCCCACTTGCTTTCCACCTTTCCTTTTCCATTTCTCCCCTCGCGATCTGGTCTTTTTTCTCCTCCACACACAAAGCGGAGGAAAGCCAACTTGACTGAAGTTCATGTCCTGGATATGATGCTTTCCTCTCTTTCCCTTCATCAGTCTCTCTTTTTCTGTCTCTCCCTCTCTCCTTGTGACTGCCATTGTCTCTAATAACTCAAATATCTTGGCCCCTAGAGCTCCCCAAGTTGCATCCACTAGACATACCTAATTTTCAAGACCTATTTCAAAACACTCCCCATTCCCTGGGCCAATGGATCCCATACACTTCACTCTGTCCCCCCTCATAAGCAGAAAGGAACATAACCGGCTTCTATGATTCTTCTTCTTTTTGCACTAGAGCCACAGCAGAGTATCACTGAGAAACTGGGGTAGACATTTGTATGGGAGAAACAGAAGATGTGAAAGACCAAGTGAGGACCACTATTCTTTCTTTCTCCTGCCCTACTGAGAACTCCCAGCCCCACTCACTTGGGAGATGGATGGGAGAGGTAAGGGAGCTACAATCCAGGCACTTTAAACACCTTGCCTCAACCAGCCTTCACATAACCTGCATTTTACAGAAGAGGGAAGCTGATGGCCCAGAAACCAAGTGCCTCATCCAAGATCACCTGGTGGCAAGTGGCAAATTTGAGATTCTGAACCACAGTGGCTTTAACATCAAAGACCTGGCTCTGGAGTCCCACGGGCTGCTTCTCTGAGCAGCAGTCCTGGGGCTTCAGTCTACCTCTGGACTTACATTATTCAAAATCTAGGTTTGCCTTGGTTTAAAAGCCACAGCAGTGCCAGATTAGAGATTCTGAGGACACTAGTACATGAGGTGTCCTGAAAAGGGACTCCTGGGCACCCAGTAAAAACCAAGAAACAAGGTTCCAATCATCAGAAGGCTAAGAAGGAAATCTCAAAAGGTTATCTCCACTGAGTATCAGCTCCATCGAAAGGTGAGGGGGATTCTATCAGAAATCAAGAAGTCATCACTCTGGGATCCCAAAGCAGAATTCATCTCTGGCTAGAATTTGTTCTCAGGGCCTTCGACAGCAGTCAAGGAGGCAGCTGGGGTGGATGAGGAGAGGGCTATCGCGGTAGGGAAAGTCATGAAGCTACTGTTCCTTTATGCCGGTTTCCTCTGAATTACATTCATCGCTTCCAGAGCACTTCAGCCCAACTCCCACACAGCCACGCTGGCTCCCCCAAGTCTGAGATGGCCAGCGCTTCCACCTCACCTGGTCCAGACCTTCTTAAAGACACTTCAGTTCTGGTCTGCCTCCTCCTGCTGGATCTGCCCAAATCTCAGTTCCTGGTCTATCAGCTCTTAGAGGACAGGCATTAGGCCTGATTCCACAGGAAAAAAAAAAAAAAAAAAAAATTCCAGAACCCTGCACTTGGCCCAAGGCCTCATAAACATTCTGGAAATAACTCCACGAGGCTGGTTAATCCTGGAAGAACAAAGGGGTGGGGCTCCCAAGGAAAATTCTTCCCTGAGGTCCCCACCTCCCAGAGACAAATAACTGGAGGAACGCCTGCCGGGTAGGCCCTGGACACATGATCTAGAGCAAGGGTTCCGAAGTTGGCATCCATGGATGGGCCTCGGGGATCCTTAACGCCCTCATACTTTGTGCGGAATACTGGGAGTTTTTCCATAAAAGTGGGTTTTTCTGATTAAAGAATCCAGGGTGGACATTTTAGGCATCGTTGATCACATGCGGCATGCGGATGGGCAGCGGGAGGGGACACAGAGACAGAGCAGGGAAATAGCCTGGTAGCATGGCGTGTGCGGATGTGGAAGGCAGGCACAGAACTTCACAGTCCCCATCTCAAATCCCAGGGCCCCCTGGCTGTGAATAAGCCACACGGCTACGGTGTCCCCTCTGAGGGCAGCCACGGCCCATGGGGCTCCGTTTTGAGCACCAACTAGTTAGCCTACCCCGTATTCCCTCTTTAAAAGAGAAACTCTCAGGGAAGTCAGATCTAAAACTTTCATTACTTTTTCTTTCTCTTAATTACATACGTCAGTTTCCTACAGTCTTCCAAGCCTGTCCTTCTCATAAAACCACAGAACTAATAAGGTTTGTTCTTTAAAAAGCCATTTAGATAGTTTGTGTGCCCTGGTCTCTTCAAGGGTTTGTTTACTGACTATTACGTTTGATATTTCCTCCAATCTAACATGAATTTATAATGAATCATGAATTTATAATTTCCAGCCATCATCTCTTTTTTTGAAAAGGGTTATAAGCCCAGGCCTCTGTGGTCTTCTCAGACAGCAGCCTGGTCCTGCAGTGGCCGTATGCTGGAGGCATTTTAGAATGTGCCATTAAGACCTGAAGTTACTTATTACACCCTTGATCGGTGTTTTAAAATCCTCTCCAACTTTACAAAGAAGACATACAAATGGCCTACAGACGCATGAAAAAATGCTCAGCATAACTCGGCATCAGGGAACTATAAATCAAAACCACAATGACTTACCACCTCACACCGGTCAGAATGGCTAAAATTAATAACACAGGAAACAACAGCTGTTGGCGAGGATGTGGAGAAAGGGGAACCCTCTTGCCCTGTTGTGGGAATGCAAACTGGCACAGCCACTACAGAAAACAATATGGAGGTTCCTCAAAAAGTTAAAAATAACTACTCTATGATCCAGGAATTGCACTACTAGGTATTTATCCAAAGGATACAAAACAAAACAAAACAAAACAAAAATGCTGATTCGAAGAGGCACGTGTACCCCAATGTTGAGAGCAGCAATGTCCATAATAGCTAAACTATGGAAAGAGCCCAGATGTCCATCGACAGATGAATGGATAAAGAAGAAAGGCTATATATGTACAATGCAGTATTACTCAGCAATCAAAAAGAATGTAATCTTGCCCTTTGCACTGACGTGGATAGAACTGGAGGGCATAATGCTAAGTGAAATAAGTCAGAGAAAGACAAATACCATATGATTTCACTCATATGGAATTTAAGAACGAAAACAGATGAACACAGGGGAAGGGAAGGAAAAATAAAAGACTGTTAAAAAAGGGGGGGGAGTAAAGCAGAAAAGACTCTTAACTACAGAAAACAAACTGAGGGTTGGTGGAGTGGAGGTGGGTGGGAGATGGACTAAATGGGCGATGGGCATTAAGGAGAGCACTTGCGATGAGCACTGGGTGTTACCTGTAAGTGATGAATCATTAAATTCTACTCCTGAAATCAGTACTACACTGTATGTTAACTAACTTATATTTAAATCACAAAATAAAATAAAAGAGTACCTGGGTAGTTCAAGCAGTTAAGTGTCCCACTCTTGACTTCAGCTCAGGTCATGATCTCGAGGTTGTGACATCAACCCCCCCCC